>JAEBUO010000056.1:0-262323 GCA_023014395.1 Amanita rimosa
GCTCCTGAATAGAAGTCTCCTGAAAAGTATTTGTCTGGGACTGGTTCGTTTCGTTTCTGTCCTTCTGTAACAAAGTACCAGGTTTGTTGGTAGAGAAAAACTTCTCATCGTCCAAGGTAGGTTTTCCCCTTATAGGTGACAGATCCGTTCGGGGGTCGTTCCTGAGAGCTGCGGGTCTCAATGGTGTCAGCTAGGGGTGATACCCTGAGCTGGTCCTGAGTTCCAACTTATGTTATGGTCAATGTCCACAACGTCGTTCAGCGTCCAAGTCTACAGCGACAAACAGAGTCTCGGTCTGTTCCCAGTCACTGGACAAGGGTTCTAGGCACTAAGTCTGACGATGACGAAGGCTAGAGAGAGAGCGAGGAGAGCAGTTGAGGCGACGAGCGAGAGAGTGTTCAAGTTATGGATAAGATTCGACTAAGTTGGAACTAAGAGCTATGGTACATGAGAGGGGTTTATATACGTTTAAAGAACAATAGAAATTAAAGGGGAAAGAGCATAGCTATCTAGAAAAGGAAAGGTGAAGGTAGCTATGAAAGGAGATAACGTCCAAGCGTAACTATGGGTTTGTAACAAGTAAATGTAGTCCGTTAACAAAGGGAAAAGAGAACTGTAACACCGAAGTACCTAACCCGGTAGATAGGGTCACCTGTGCACAGGAAACCAGTGCTGGACTTATCACATGATACGTGATACGTATCTAGGGACCAGCCTTGCCAGCCCCCTAGTGCATTAAATTGCCCTGGCCTAGGCCTCTGAAGGCTATACTATTAGTTTACATAAATACCCTTTTTCTGTACCCCTTGGAGGTAGCCGCCGCTTGGTCACATGCCTCTGAGAAAGACCCACACCCGTACGGTGTAGTGGTATCAGGACAACTGTTTGGACCCTGATTAGATAGACTCTTCAATTAAAAATAAACCAGTAGTCAGTATCATACATTGTAGCACTGCAGGGGTGGTTGTAGACCCTGAGTGCACATTTTGTACATACGTTCCCAAGCAAGTGACAGGCCAAGACCTCCCTCACTTACATACAAGTACAAAATAGGAGATACAAATAACAATACCTTTTGGGACGCTGTCACAGGCAATCTTGATCCAAACAACGCAGGTTTCAGTTCATCAGAAGGAGAATCTACATCATCATCATCATCACATTCCACCAACTCTATCACAGAGGAATCACATCAGTGGGAAGCAGCACCGTTTCCCATCCTAGTACCTAATCCAGCCACATTAAATCCAAATCTACTTTTCAACTCCGACGCCGATTTCATCGGAGAACCCGCACCACTGTTTTCATCACCACCACCCCCACTTACACCATCACCTACATTGCCACCGCCAAACTATCACAGTATGGCGGCGCCCCAAGAAATGACGTCAGCAGAATTGCTGAATCTCCTCAACGCGCAAGCCACGACCATCCAAGCCCTCCAAAATCAGCTGACACAGCTGCAAACAAACGCTGCACAGGCCGCTGTGGCTGCAGCAGCACACACTCCTCCCCCCGCCAATATTGTTAACATACCGCCAGGGACGGTATTCAATATTCCCGGCACCAGCAGATCATCTAGAATAGATGTAGCCAAGCCACCGGTTTTCTCTGGAAAAATGTCCGAAGTGACAAATTTCATAAATGCATGCAGGTTGTACATTCAATTAAAGATGCTGGAATCCAATGAGGAGGAACGGATCTTATTGATCATCTCGTACATGATGGAAGGATTTGCTGCAGATTGGAAGGACAATCTGTTGGAGCAGATGGCCAACGACGAGGAAGGAATTCCACAAACGGCGGAACAATTGTTCAGGCAGATCAGAAGGGATTTCGGTGACACTGATGAACAGTCATCAAAAATCTCGGAAATGCGGACCATGACGCAAGGGTTCAGCACGTGTGAAGAACACATACAAAAGTTTAAGAAGGTATCATGAGGCACCGGGTACCTGGGAAGAGCTCTTATCGAAGAGTTCAAATGCAGTTTGAATACTGGACTCCAAAAAAGGATCATGGAGGCCAATGAAGTACCTGAAACCATTGAAGGATGGTATCAGAAAGCAGTAAAATTGGATTGCCAGTGGAGACAGGCAAAGGCCAAGGAGAAGTATTACTCCTTGCAGACCAGTAGCTCCGCCAATAGGAGTGAAGGAGCATCCAAAGGCCCAGATACGGCAAAGCTGGTAGCCCCTGCCCAGCCAAAACCCCGATGGAGATTCAGATCGGGATCAGCAAGTCAGGGACAATTGGGAGCTGGAGCCTCCGTGAGTTCAAGTAGTACAGCAAATTGGCCGGACCCTAATGCAATGGACGTCAATCAAAACCAAAGACTGCCACTCCATTGCTACAAGTGCGGTAAAATCAGACACATTTCCAGGAACTGCAGATCAGGACTCAATATTCGCACTATGACATTTGACGAAATGAAGGAGTACTTCAAGAAAGGAGAAGAGAATTTAAAAGAGGAAGAGAGTCAGTAGGTCCCATACTGGACTCTTGTAATAGATACAGTGTACTAGATAACATGGTAGATAGTGCACAACCCCTTGATATAGCACCTAGCGCTGACCAGGTTGATGCAAGGACAATCTCGGGAGTCTCAAGGACTTCTGAGACGTTCCCACAAGAGGCGACCTCCCAGGTGAAACACCTTGATATAGCGCACAACACTGAAAGTGTCACTCCCAAGGAGCACGGCAGGGTGGTACAACCTGTGCTTAATTCCTCGTTGCCAAATACAGTAGTACAAGTATCTACAAAGGGACAAAAGGACTTAAATGGAAAGCAGCGTGATATAGCACCTAGTGCTGAAACTGCTTGTCCAAAAAGGATGTTGAAAAAGGGAGAGAAGGAATTTTTAGTTAGGTCAATAGGACGGAAGATCTTAATGGAGATTGGGTTGGAAAGGTTGGACACGCATGAACAAACCCAACAAACTGCGTTGCTTGATTCAGGGGCAACAGGGCTATTCATGCATGCTGCATATGCAAAAAAGATGGGCTTCAAATTGATACCCTTGGAACATCCCATTCAAGTTCAGAATGTGGACAGAACAAACAATGAAGGAGGAATGATCACCCATGAGGTTGATCTTCTTTTATCTTATCAAGGGCACAAAGAACGGGCCACCTTTGAGATATGCAAGCTGGGAAAGACCAACGTAATCATTGGGTCAACATGGTTATGAAAACATAACCCAGAAATAAATTGGGAGACCAGTCAAGTCAAATTGACATGTTGTCCACAAAGCTGTGGACATAGGCAAAGAGAATGGACCAGGAAGCGGGAGCAGAAGGTTTGATCAGCAGAACACTGGCATGTTCTAGAGTATCTGTGGGAACAAGAAAAAGAGTTAGACTTTGCACATTGGCTCGAAGAAAAAGAGGAAAGTGAGAAGCATCTCACGTACATGGAACAAATGAAACACCCAGGTCAATACAAGTATGGGAATAAATACCCATTCTTACCAGTGTTTCCATCATCCGCCGGACATGTGTGAGAATTGGCAAAACTCACAGCCAAGGAGATGGTACCTGAACAATACCATCAATACCTTAAAATCTTCGAGAAAGGAGCATCAGAGTGCATGCTGGCTAGGAAGCCTTGGGATCATGCCATAGATACCAAACCTGGCTACCAACCCCGGAAAGGGAAAGTCTACCCTTATTCCCAGATGAGCTTCAAGAAGTACAAAACTTTGTGGATGATCAACTAGCAAAAGGGTATATTCAACCCTCTAAATCACCACAAACATCGCCAGTCTTCTTTGTCAGCAAAAAAGATGGAAAGAAGTGGATGGTTCAGGACTATTGATACCTGAATGAGTGGACGGTTAAAAATAACTATCCGTTACCACTTATATCGGAGCTCGTAGATCGAGCTGGCAGTGCCAAATACTTCACTAAGCTAGATCTTAGATGGGGTTATAATAATGTATGGATCAAAGAAGGCGATGAATGGAAAGCAGCATTCACTACCCCTGAAGGTTTTTTTGAACCAGTAGTAATGTTTTTCGGGCTCACCAATTCGCCGGCCACCTTCCAAGCAATGATGAATGACATATTCCACGATATGATCAATGCAGGAAAAGTCATTGTGTACATTGACGACATACTCATCTTTACCAAAAGAAAAGAAGATCATGACGCAATCGTGCAGCAAGTCCTGCAATGATTGGAAGAAAATGATCTGTATGTAAAACCAGAAAAATGCGTGTGGTGCGTAGAAGAAGTAGAATTCTTGGGCATCGTTCTAGGACCCAAGGGAATTCAAATGGATACAAAGAAGGTCGAAGCTATTATTAGCTGGCCCACCCCTTCTTGTGTCAAGGACATACAAAGGTTCTTAGGCCTAGCCAATTACTATAGGCGCTTTGTACAGGACTTTGCTAAAATCGCACGGCCACTACATGATCTGGTCAGAAAAGAAAAAACATGGGAATGGACGGAGGTCCAAGAAAAGGCTTTCCAAAGCCTGAAAAAGATATTCACAGAGCAACCCTTACTAGTTGCCCTGGATTCAGATAGGAAGTTCAGGGTGGAGTCAGATGCATCGGATTACACTACAGGTGGCATCTTATCTATGCTCTGCAAAGATGACAAATGGAGGCCTGTGGCCTACTTATCAAAGTCGCTCAATGATACAGAGCGCAACTATGATGTCCATCACAAAGAAATGCTAGGCATTATGCGTTGTCTAGAAACATGGCGTCATTACTTGGAGGGAGCACGTGAACAGTTCAAGATCTGGACTGATCATAAAAACCTCGAGTACTTTATGAGTGCCAAGAAGTTAAATCGCAGGCAGGCTAGATGGGCCTTGTACTTAAGTCGATTCAATTTTGTTTTGCACCATAAGGCAGGTGTTACCATGGGAAAGGCTGATTCTCTGTCCCGGAGGCCAGACCATAAAAAGGGGGTGGATGATGACAACAAGGACGTCACGCTCCTCAAACCGGACTTTTTTAGAATCACTGCACTACGTCATGGACACGTATTCATTCACAGCTCAGAAAAAGAACTATTAGACAAAATTCGACACTCTGAAGCACGTGATGAAGCAGTAGTAAAAGCAGTAGAAGCCATGAAAAAGGCCGGTGTTAAAACACTAAACGCTCGAGAATGGGAGATGGAACAAGGACTTATCCTCTGGCAAGGAAAAGTCTATGTACCTAAGGATGAGAAGCTGTGGATGGAAATAGTCTGCCTACACCATGACACACCCATTGCTGGACATGGAGGACAGTGGAAGATGATTGAACTTGTCACAAGAAATTACTGGTGGCCTGGAATCACCAGATTTATTAAAAAATACGTTAGTGGGTGTGACAAGTGCCAGTGCTCCTATTGCCTTATTCGATGCATCGGTTTGAAGGATGAAGGGTCGAGTAGGATCTGGCATTAATAATACCGGCATAGATGCAAATTGTTTTTTTAGAATTTCAAAAGTGTTGTTCCGTTCAGTGGTCCAGTCAAATGGTTCTGTTTTCTTAGTGAGGTCGGTAAGTGGTTTAGCGATTGCAGCAAAATTCCCAATGAAACGTCGGTAGAAGTTCCCAAATCCGAGGAATGATCGGACTTGTTTGACTGTGGTAGGGACTGGCCAATCGGCTATCCCTGCTAACTTTATTGGGTCCATCTGAATGCGTCCAGGGGTGATGATCATTCCTAAGAATTCGACCTCCTGCGTGGCAAACTTGCATTTTTCAAGTTTCAGGAATAGATCGTTATCTTGTAACCGTTGTAAAATTTGTTTTGTCCGCTTCTCCAGCTGTTCTAGTGTTCCTGCACAGATTAACATGTCGTCCATGTAAATGATCAGCCATCCTTCATTGATCATGTCCCTAAAGTATTCGTTCATCATAGTTTGAAAGGTTGACGGCGAGTTGCATAATCCAAAGAACATTACTGTTGGTTCGTAGAGTCCTCAATTTGTAATAAAGGCTGCTTTCCATTCATCTCCTTTCTTGATGCGAACATTGTTGTATCCCCATTGGAGGTCTAGTTTGGTGAAATATTTGGCGCCTCGTAACTTAGTCATGAGATCGGAAACAAGGGGAAGGGGATATGCGTTTTTGACAGTCCATTCATTCAGGTATCAGTAATCCTGACAGGGTCGGAGTACTCCACTTTCTTTCTTTGCTACAAAGAAGAATGGTGATGCCTGCGGTGATGTAGATGGTTTAATGTATCCCTTCTTGAGTTGTTCATCAATCCATTCATCTAACAGTCCTTGTTCCTTGACCGATAAAGGGTAAAGTTTACTAGCTTTTGGGACAAAACCCTCCTTTGTGTTGATTGCATGATCCCACGGTCGGCTGGATGGGAAACGTTCTGATGCCTTCTTATCAAAGATGGTGCGCCATTGCTCATATTCTGTAGGTAGAGTGGTGGATGGTTCGTCTTTCTTTAGCCTATGCTCCAGTTCCTGTGATGCCAATGTTTTAACTCTAATCCAATAGTCATCCTCGCCCCATTGCTGGGAGTCGAGGGCTAGCTGCCAGATTGCTTTTGGCGATGTGTCCAGATCTCCAATTTTCAGAGATTTCTCTCGCCAGTTGATGATCGGGTTATTTTCTTCTAACCAGGGTATTCCTAGAATCATTTGTTGATCGCCTAGCTTAGTGATCCAGAACCAATTGATAAATTGCTGTCCTTCGATTGTGTAGCATATCTTGGTTCGATGTGTGATCATTCCTTTCACATTTACTGTTCCATCTGCATTTCTGACTTTAATTGGTTTCTTAAGTCGTTCTTTCCTGAGCTCCTTCACTGCTCCTACGTCTACAAAGTTTCCTTCTGCTCCACAATCGATTAGGGCAGATGTTCCAGTGGGTAAATCGGTTGATTTGATAGTTAATGAAATGCGCTTGTCATTGTTGGATAATACTATTACAGAATCAAGCGCTAACTGTTCAGATCTCGATAATAAGGAAGGGCCAACCGCTGAGTGACGCTTCCTAACTAAAAACCCTCATTTTCGAATTCGTTTAAGAGGGCATTCTTCTCTTCAGTAGACATTGCTGAAAAGATGGCTCTGATTTTCTTCGCTGGTCCGTCTTCTTCCTTCTGTTGTTCCTCAGTGACGGAACGGACAGCCTTATTCTGATAAGAAGACCTGGATGAAGATGCATCATTGCGTTTTGGGCAGTTCCTGGAGATGTGTCCCTGTGTTCCACATCTGAAACACTTGCCAGTCTTTCGGTATTCCTCCTTTTGATCGTTGGTTAATCGTCCAGGAGTCGTGGTATTTATAGCCCTGATTGCTCTGGATCGATTATTGTTTCGATTGAAACGTGTTCCAGATCCATCAGTGGTTCTCTTGTTTCCCTGTCCTGTCATGTCCCAAGCGTTATGGTGATCCTCAGCCTTATCATAGGCTTCTTGCATCGTTTTGATCTTCCTTTGGTCCTGTAAGATCGTCCGAGCAAGTTCTAAGGGTAATCCTTTGACAAATGCCTGCAACTGAGCGGGTATTCCAGTGAGTCCAGAGGTTCCTATATCCATGCAAAATTTTCTGATGTATTCTGGGACTGAAATGCCATTTCCAACTCTTAATTTGGATAGATTGTTCAGGGCTCGAAGGGCGCTGTTGACTTCTCCCCAGTCATTGATGAAACATGTTTCAAATGCTTCATAGTTGCTCCATTTGAACGTGGCTGTGGTGCTGCCTCTGTTGTCATTCAATTCGCTTCGGATAATAGTTTTCCAGTCGTCCAGTTCTGGTCCCATGCATGCAAGCGCATATCTGACTTTCTTTTCATCTTTTCCTTCATAGTTCTGTTCATTGAGGGTAAAGTAATCCTCAAGCTGTCCTAAAAATGACCTTGCTTCGATTTGTTTGCCTGTAAAAGGTCGTATAGGCTGTGGTTTGATATCTCCTTTAGAGCTAGCACTGGTTTCAGACGCCATTCTTGGTTCAGGAGTGATTGGTGGTTTGGGGTTAATCGGTGGTTCAGGGGTTGGTGTTCTGGTGATCGGTTTCGGTTCTGGAGTAGGGGTTCTACTCGGGGTTCTGGGTTTCGGAGATGGGGGTGGTCCTTGTTTCAAGTAATCTGTATCAAACGGGTTTTCCTCAAGCTTGGCTTGTTCAATTCGTAGTAATTCCTCCCACTCTGCTAAAAGGCTAGCTGTGATTCCGTGTTGGTTGCTTCCACTAAAGAATTTCTTATAGAGGGTCCTTCCTGGTTCGTTTTCTGGTTCCTTAACAAGGTAGAGCGGTTCTCCTTGTACTTCACTACTCCAGTCTAGGTAGATTTGATCGGGTAAATCGAATTCAAAGGCTCCTGAGTAGAAGTCTCCTGAAAAATATTTGTCTGGGACTGGTTTGTTTCGTTTCTGTCCTTCTGTAACAAAGTACCAGGTTCGTTGGTAGAGAAAAACTTCTTGTCGTCCAAGGTAGGTTTTCCCCTTATAGGTGACGGATCCATTCGGGGGTCATTCCTGAGAGCTGCGGGTCTCAATGGTGTCAGCTAGGGATGATACCCTGAGCTGGTCCTGAGTTCCAACTTATGTTACGGTCGATGTCCACAACGTCATTCAGTGTCCAAGTCTGCAGCGACAAACAGAGTCTCGGTCTGTTCCCAATCGCTGGACAAGGTTTCTAGGCACTAAGTCTGACGATGACAAAGGCTAGAGAGAGAGCAAGGAGAGCGGTTGAGGCAACAAGCGAAAGAGCGTTCAAGTTATGGATAAGATTTGACTAAGTTGGAACTAAAGAACTACGGTACATGAGAGGGGTTTATATACGTTAAGAGAACAATAGAAACTAAAGGGGAAAGAGCATAGCTATCTAGAAGAGGAAAGGTGAAGGTAGCTATGAAAGGAGATAACGTCCAAGCATAACTATGGGTTTGTAGCAAGTGAATGTGGTCTGCTAACAAAAGGAAAAGAGAATTGTAACACACATATTTCAAAGGTGGCCTGTTCCTTGTGCCCTTGATAAGATAAGAGGAGATCAACTTCATGGGTGATCATTCCTCCTTTGTTATTGGTTCCATCCACATTCCGAACTTGGATGCAACATTCTAAGGGTATGAGTTTAAAGCCCATCCTTTTTGCATATGCAGCATGCATGAACAACCCTGTTGCTCCTGAATTGAGCAATGTGGTTTGTTGAGTTTGTTCATGTGTGTCCAACCTTTCCAACCCAATTTCCATCAGGATCTCGTCCTTCCACCTGATTGACCTAATTAAAAACTCCTTTTCTCCCTTTTTCAATACTCCTTTTGGACAAGCAGTTTCAGCACCAAGTGCTATATCATGCTGCTTTCCTTTTAAGTCCTTTTGTCCCTTTGTAGATACACGTACTACTGTATTTGGTAACGAGGAATTAAGCACAGGAATTGCCACCCTGCTGCACTCCTTGGGAGTGACACTTTCAGCACTGTGCGCTATATCACGGTGTTTCACCTGGGAGTTCGCCTCTTGCGGGAACATCTCAGAAGTCCTTGAGACCTCCAAGATTGTCCTTGCATCAACCCGGTCAGCACTAGGTGCTATATCAAGGGGCTGTGCATTATCTACCAATTTATCTAATACAGCATATCTATTATGAGAGTCTAGTATGGGACCTACTGACTCTCTTCCTCTTTTAAATTCCCTTCTCCTTTCTTGAAGTACTCCTTCATTTCATCAAACGTCATTGTGCAAATATTGAATCCTGATCTGCAGTTCCTAGAGATGTGTCCAATCTTGCCACATTTGTAACATCTGAGGGGCAGCCTTTGATTTTGATTGATGTCCATTGTGTTAGGGTCTGGCCGATTTGCCATACTACTTGAACTCACAGAGGCTCCAGCTCCCAATTGTCCCTGACTTGCTGATCCTGATCCAAATTTCCATCAGGGTTTGGGCTGGCCAGGGGCTACTGGCTTTGCTGTATCTGGGCCTTTGGATGCTTCTTCACTCCTATTGGTGGAGTTACTGGTCTGTGAGGAGTAATACTTCTCCTCAGCTTTTGCCTGTCTCCATTGGTGATCTAGCTTCACTGCTTTCTGGTACAACCCTTCGATGGTTTTGGGTACCTCTTCAGCCTCCATTATCCTTTTTCGGAGTCCAGTATTCAAACTTCATTTGAACTCTTTGATAAGAGCTCTCCCCAGGTATCTGGTGCCTTGTGATACCTTTTTAAATTTTTGCACATGTTCCTCACACATACTGGACCCTTGTGTCATGGTCTGCATTTCCGAGATCCTTGATGACTGTTCATCAGTATCACCAAAATCCCTTCTGATCTGTCTGAACAACTGTTCCGCCATTTGTGGAATTCCTTCTTCATCGTTGGCCATCTACTCCAACAGATTGTCCTTCCAATCTGTGGCAAAGCTTTCCGTCATGTATGAGATGATCAATAAGATCTGTTCCTCCTCATCAGATTCCAGCATCTTTAATTGAATGTAGAGTCAGCAAGTGTTGATGAAATTTGTCACTTCTGACATCTTTTCGGAAAAGACCAGAGGTTTGGCTACATCTATTCTAGATGATCCACCATTACTGGTCCTGGGAATATTGAATATCATCCCTGGCGGTATGTTGACTATGTTGGCAGGGGGAGGTGTGTGTGCTGCTGCTGCTGCGACGACCTGTGCAGCATTTGTTTGTAGCTGTGTCAGCTGTGTTTGTAAGGCTTGGATAGTTGCAGCTTGTGCATTAAGGAGATTCAGCAGTTCTGCTGATGTCATTTCTTGGGGCGCCACCATACTGTGATAGTTTGGTGGTGGCAATGTGGGTGATGGTGTGAGCAGGGGGGGAGGTGATGAAAATGGTGGGGTGGGTTCTCTGATGAAATCAGCATCGGAGTTGAATAGTAGGTTTGGATTTAAGGTGGCTGGGTTAGGTACTAGGATGGGAAACAGTGCTGGTTCCCACTGATGTTGTTCCTCTGTGATAGAGTTGGTTGATTGTGATGAAGATGATGAAGTAGATTCCCCTTCTGATGAACTAAAACCCATGTCGTTTGGATCAAGATCACCTGTGACAGCATCCCAAAAGTATTGTTATTTGTATCTCCTATTTTGTACTTGTATGTAAGTGAGGGAGGTCTTGGCCTGTTACTTGCTTGGGAACGTATGTACAAAATGTGCACTCAGGGTCTACAACCACCCCTGCAGTGCTACAATTTACTATACTGACTACTGGTTTTATTTTAATTGAAAGGTCTAACTAATCAGGGTCCAAACAGTTGTCCTGATACTGCTACACTGTATGGGTGCAGGTCTTTCTCAGAGGTGTGTGGGCAAGTGCTGGCTACCTCCAAGGGGTACAGAAAAAGGTATTTATGTAATTATGAGTATAGCCTTCAGAGGCCTAGACCAGGGCAATTTAATGCGCCAGGGGGCTGGTGAGGCTGGTCCCTGGATACAAATCACGTATCGTGTGATTAGTCCGGCACTGGTTTCCTGTGCACAGGTGACCCTATCAACCAGGTTAGGTTCTTCAGTTTGCGTAGACCAGGAATGTAATGCAAAGTAAGTCAAGGGCCACAATGCAGGGCCACTGGTGCACAGTTTTTAACAGTGTCTGGCAACCGATACTGCAATTTTAACATCAGCATACAATGGTGTGAATCCCCCTGTTCTCTGTCCACTTATCCCTGTGGTCCGGGAGTATGCAAGCATGGGGCTAGTAAGTGAACTAGTTGAGTTCTACTATCAGGACTCCCTCAGCATGACACCTAAGAGCCCCAACTAGCAGACAAGACAGGAGGAGGAGAGGAGGGAGGGGAAACCCGAGAGAACTCGACTGAGGACTCTGGGTGCTGAATTGCACTCTTTATATACTACAACAGGTGGTCTGTGCACTACCCTAAGCCCTACTCTAAATATAGTACATGTATGAGTAAGACGACTGCGCATGTAGTAATAGTAATGAGTCAGCTGTGCTGTAGTCTGGTATCTTATCTACTGTGTTTATCTAAGCACCAAGCAATAGACACCTGCTTAGTCAGCATGTGTTTATATAATAAGAAAGAAAATAAATAATAAAATAGAAATGACTTAGTGAAAAATCCAAAGCTTCTCAGTCGGTCATGACAGCAATCAATTCCAGCTGCCCTTCATAATAGTCTGGCATGTCTAACTTGACGGTTGGAGCAGTCTCCTCTCTAGGTGGTCAGAACAATGTCTCCACCACTGTGCCAATTCCTTCTGCGAATGGTCGGACATGGTTTCTACAATCGTGTTCCAATCACCCTTCCCAGGTCACATTTTCTGCCATTGTCCCGAATACCACTATGTACACAGTTACTAGCATGAGGATTGTGGACATAAATGTGTCGGTGACTGTGAATCCTACTCGGCAGTGATCCAGTCCAAACCATTTCCACACCTCATGTGCGGGGGAGCCCCATTCCTCATCCTTTTCTACATGATAGATCTGCCATTGTCAATTGTATGATACCAACACATGGATATCCAGGTTCTGCATGTCCTTTTCATAGAGAGATATTTCAACCCAAGAAGGGTTGGCCTTCCATGTGAATATTGTGGCTTGAACAACCACAAATAACAGTACCCTGGCATGTTTGGTGATACATCCGTGTGTCCTTGTTGTGGGAGTGCGTAGCCATCCCACTGTTGTACACAACTGATCCAGTCCTCCACATTGATCTTGTATTGAGGAAGTAGAAACATGGTCATGCTGAGTCTGACAGATCTGTCAAGGACTCCTTCTCCTTCATATTTGTTTGGTGTTGGTGGTGGCACCATGTTGTGCAGCTTTGTCATTCTTAACAGATTGTACTGTTGAACCTGCAAATAGTGTGCTGAGTTCTTTATGTTTCCGTTAAGCGCATGAACCAACCTGTTCATGGCTTTTTGTGACAAATGCCAGTGATGGCCTACCAATACCAAATTGCATTGTGTGCAATCAAATGCACGCTTGACATAACTTGCCAGAACCTGGAAATCCAACTTGATTTCAAACACTAGGTTCTGCTCATTGTCAAATCCCTGTCCTCCAACTTTCTTCAGGTTGATAAAAGTGGACTGGGACCACTTTGACTTCTCATCACGGATCCATTTGTTACACTTCTGTATATGAACCCAATTATAAAGCAACTGCTCCTGGTCACCCAACTCAATGTGAACACCCGGCATGTTCTCTAACTGGTTGATCATCTCATCATACTTGGCATATACCTGCTCGTACAACACCACTGCTGATTTTTGTTTACTATCCCAATTCACTTTAGGGATAAATCTGCCAACAAGCTTGTTGGCCATATACTTGAAACTGGGAACCTTCTTGGCCCAGCCTGGTGTTGTAACTACTGGTGTTGAAGGCTTGACTTCCACTGCCTTTTTTGATGTTACCAGTCTGGTCTGATGCACCTTCCATGCCCTTTCCTGGACACGTGGAGCCTGTGCCTTTTCCCTTTCAAGATGCACTGCTTTGTCACATTCCTTGCGCTCTTTGAGTAGTGCTTCCCATGCTTCGGACTGCTCGGCCCAAGCCACTCTGTCAGCCTCGGTGAGGAGACGGTGTGTCTCTTCAGCCTCATGCCTCCAGTGCTCTGCGGCCTTGTGGATGATCCACTGACACATGTGCATATTGTGATTGGCAGGTACTGGCTGATGTGCCAGTTGTGCAAGCCATCATTGTTCATAAGCTTGCCATCATGCATAGTTTGCGTTTTCTCGAGCACGCCACTCGTCCTCAATATGACTCTCAATGAGCCCCTGTAATAAAAACTCCATTTTGCTCAGATCCCACACTGATCTAATGCAAGGAGCATTCCTGTTCTTCCACTGAGACGCCCTAATGGGGATGTTGCCAGAGGAAATTCCACCTGTTCTCAGGGTCAATTTGGCATGATTGGCCCGCACCCCCGCAGAACTCTTCAATTTCAATCCACCATGTGACACAGGGAGGTGATGCCCAGGTTTTCACTCAGGTGTCCTTGTGCTCATGGAACTAGCTGTGATACGTGATTGGTATCCTGAGACTGTGCATCCTTGATACATGGCACCCCCCTGCATTGTCTTCGGGTGTTTTCCCACCCTCTTCCACTGCGCCAGCTGCCATTCCCCCTGACCCACTATCCCAGGGCAGGATGGCACTCGCACTGAGCACAGTTTTGTCACCTGAGCTGTGACCTGTGTAAAAGAAACTGAAACAGAACTCATACCAGTTCCAGTGACTGATGTGCTCTGTTGAGCAGCTTGAACTGTTGCATCGACGACACCTTGAGTGATTGCGCAGTTAGTGCCTGAGTTCATGGTTGCCTGTGACACTGGCATAGTGGTCGCTGTCGCAGTCAGTAGTTGATACATCATGCAAGGTAGTCCTTTCAGGCTCTTGATTATGTTATGAGGTTGGTAGACCAAGTTGCACAACCAGAGGGAAAGGGAGAAAAGAAAAAGAAAGTCTACAACAGTGACTATCAAGAGCCTGGGAGTTCTCAGGCTCTAACTACTACTATATACCCTTCGCCTCATGGTCCCCTCATGTCCGCCTCCCCTTAACCTCATGCTCTGCTGATGTAAGCTCAGAGTGCTACCATGGGTGCCTGTCCATGATGTATGTCACACAGGGTGACATACATCATGGACAGGCACCCATGGTAGCGCCCTAGCTTACATCAGCAGGGCATGTGGTTAAGGGGAGGCGGACATGAGGGGACCATGAGGCGAAGGGTATATAGTTGTAGCTGGAGCCTGAGAACCCCAGGCTCTTGATAGTCACTGTCGTAGACAGTCCTACAGAGTTTTTCTTTTCTCTTCTTGTTCCTCTGGTTGTGCAACCTGGTCTACCGACCTCGTAACATAATCAAGAGCCTTACAAGACCACCTCGCATAGGTATCGCCTACCAACTGCGACAACCGACTGCCATGCCAGTGTTACAGGCAACTCAGATCTCAGGCACTAACAGCGCATCTACTCAAGGCATCGCCGACGCAACACACTCTCAGGTCGCTCAGCAGAGTGCATCCGTATTGGGAACCGGTATGAATTCCGTTTCCGTTTCTTTTACACAGGTAGCATCTCAGGCTACAAAACTGCGCTCAGTGCGAGAGCCATCCTGCCCCGGGATAGTGGGTCGGGGGGGATGGCAGCTGGTGCAGTGGAAGAGGGTGGGAAAACACCCGAAGGCAATGCAGGGGGGTGCCGTGTATCAAGGATGCACAGTCTCGGAAAACCAATCACGTATCGGGGCTAGTCCCCTGAGCATGAGGACATCCGAGCGAAGACCCAGGCACCACCCCCCTGTGTCACATGGTGGGATTAAATCGAAGAGTTCTGCGGGGGTGCGGGCCGATTGTGCCATATTGACCCCGAGAACCGGCGGAAACCCTCTAGGCGACATCCCCGTAAGGGCGTCTCAGCGGAGGAACAGGACTGCCCCTTGCATCAGATCGGTGTGGGATCTGAGCAAGACGGAGTTTTTATTACAGGGGCTCATTGAGAGCCACATCGAGGACGAGTGGCGCGCTCGTGAAAACGCAAACTACGCACGGTGGCAAGCATATGAGCAATGATGGCTTGCACAACTGGCACGCCAGCCAGAACCCGCAGACAACAACATGCATGTTTGCCGGTGGATTATCCACAAGGCTGCGGAGCGCCGTAGGCATGAGGTAGAGGAGACACGCCGTCTCCTTGCCGAAGCCGACAGAGTGGCTTGGGCCGAACAGACCAATGCATGGGAGGCGCTACTCAGAGAGCGTAAGGAACGTGATGAGGCGGTGCGTCTCGAAAGAGAAAAGGCGCAAGCTCCACATGTTCAGGAAAGGGTGCAGAAGGCGCATCAGACTAGGCCGGTTATACAAAGGAAAGAAGTGGAAATTAAGCCCTCAACACCGGCAGTCACGACACCGAGTGGAACCAAGATGGTTCCAAACTTCAAGTACATGGCCGACGAGCTTGTCGGCAGGTTTATCCCAAAAGCAAGCTGGGATAATAAACGTAAATCAGCAGTGGCATTGTACGAACAAGTCTATGCCAAGTATGACGAAATGATCAACCGGTTAGAAAACATGCCGGGTGTTCATATTGAGCTGGGTGATCAGGAGGAATCGCTTTATAACCGGGTTCATATGCAAAGGTGCAACAAGTGGATCCGTGACGAGAAGTCGAAGTGGTCCCAGTCCACTTTTATCAATTTGAAGAAAGTCGGAGGACAGGGATTTGACGATGAGCAAAACCTGGTGTTTGAAATCGAATTAGATTTCCAGGTTTTGGCTAGCTATGTTAAGCGTGCATTTGATTGCACACAACGAGACTTGGTACTGGTGGGCCGTCATTGGCATTTGTCGCAGAAGGCCATGAACAGACTGGTTCATGCACTCAATGGAAACATCAAGAACTCGGCGCACTACTTACGAGTTCAACGATATGACCCGTTAAGAATGATGAAGCTGCGCAATATGGCGCCGCCCCCAACACCAAAAGAATATGAAGGAGAAGGAGAGCTCGACGGCACCGTTGGGCTCAGCTTAACCATGTTCCTGCGGGAAATGGGGGAAGAGTCGCTGAAGGAGCAGCGCACTCGCACAAAGGAATGGAGGAAGACAGTGGAGACGGTCTTCCCTGGTCCAGCAAAAACCAAGGCAGATTTTGCAAAAACAAAACGAACCACGAGGATGTCGGTCAAAATTCCCAAACACATGATTCGTGGGTGGTGTTACCTGCGATTGTTCAAAAGGAAATTTTGGGACAAATTTGAGTGGCCCAAGTACCCTACGTTATATGACATTTCCTCTTGGGAAGTCAAAATGAGGGACGAGACAACATGGTTCAAATTACAAGATGGACCAGAGCAAGGAATCTTCCACATAGTACTGGCGCAACCCGAGGAGGTTGACGACTTCGATACTTATACGTGGAAGGACATTGACGAACTCACTCACTGGAGTGTGGGTGCAGGATGGAGGACAGTGCACTTAGGGGCGGAACCCGAAGAGAGAGTGGTGTATCCCCGGAGAATATTGCAGGATGTAACTAATGTCAATATTCAAAGAAGGTCACCTGTAGAGCAGGTGTGGGGTGAACACGAGTTCAGCATTAGGTGGCTGGATGATGTTCCCCAATACGAGATTAATGTGGAAGACTGGGTCAGTCGAGTGCAACAATGGGACGGTTACGCACTTCCCCAATGGGGACATCTGAACATAACACCAGAGACACCAGGGTACTGTTATCTGTGGTTATTTAAGCCGCAGTACTGGTCGAGCTTCGCATGGAAGGCAAACCCATCCTGGGTTGAAATATCTCTTTATGAAAAGGATATGCAAAATGACGAGATTCAGGTGACAGTGTCATATGATCGACGACGGCAGATCTACCATGTAGAGAAAGATGAGGAGTGGGGTTCCCCAGCACACGAAGTATGGAGATGGTTCAGCCCTGACCACCGCCGAGTGGGTTTCACGGTCACCAACGCCTTTGTATCCGCAATTCTCATGATGGTAACTGCGTATTTAGCAGTATTTGGAACCACAGCGGAAAATGCAACCTGGGAGGGATGATCAGATAATGATCAAAGGAACCGGGTCAGACCATTTGCGGAAGGAATAGGAACCGTAGCGGAAGTGTTATTCCGACCACCCAGAGAAGAGACCACTCCCGGTGTCAAGCTAGACATGCCCGACTACTATGAAGGACAACCGGAGTTAATTGCCAATTGGTTAAGGAGCATGGCAATCTACTTCCAGTTAACCAAGCAAAGGACAGTCTCGCGACAGGTGCCAATGTCACTTCAGCGCATCCGGGGCGGATCAGCAAATCGTGCAGGGAACTGGGCAGGTGTCAAGCTCCAGCAAATATTGGAAAATGTGTTGGAGCGTGAAGAGCGAAAGGTGTTAGGAACCTGGAGGGCAGGAACCACCCTAGCGCAAGAACGACATGGAATAGTGTCGTTACTAGATGGAGTAGAGAACGTCGAACAAGCGGCGTTCACGCACAAGCCACCTTTTACAAGCTGGCAGGAATTCGACACAGAAGCCAGGGAATTCTTCCTGACGACCGAAACCCGGGATGACGCGATCCGCAAAATCCAGGGTCTACAGCAAGGAAAACGCAATGTAGAGGACTACATTGTGGATTTCAGAGGATTAGCTCAACTTACGGGCTATAACGAGATTGCACTCATTGTGCAATTCCGGAGAGGATTACATCCGCAGCTCGGGCTGAGGATTGTGGAAACAGGAGCACCTGGAGATGGGACCATTACAGGGGATTTAGAGAAGTGGTACACGAAGGCGATGGAGTTGAATAAGGCTTGGCGGGATGCCAAGAAATTCTATAATGTAAATCCAGGGCAAGGGTCGCACCAACCCCAGGCATCGACAACGAGGATGCAGGGTACCCATAACAGGGTTTCACCAACTCCTGCGACTCGGACCGGTGGAGCAACGCAAGGTCCACCACCAGCAGCAGCCACGACGTTGAGTGCCAGGGACCCCAACGCCATGGATGTAGATAGAAAAAGGCACGCAATAATATGTTATAATTGCGGAGAAGCTGGGCATATGAGCAGAGATTGTAAAAAGCCCAAAAATTGGAAAGGGAAGACCCGCGTACGGGAAATGGGATGGAAAGAGTGGCTCGATGATGCCACTGAAGATGACAAGAAGGCCATTAGTGAGGCCTTGGGTTTTTAAAGTGGCCAACTGGAAATCATTCTGACTGGAAGGCCTGTAGTTCTAGTTCGAATATGTGTAATACTAGTCATGCAATCGAATTTACTAAGTTAAATTGCATCGATTATGAACTAAGAACAACGAAACTAAGGAATGAACCCGTTACAATGGGAAAAGATTGCTTGAGGCCCTGGCAGACTCCATGGATGGTGAGACGCATATGGGAACAACCCATTGGTCAAGCCCTTCAATCTCTTCGATCCTGGAGTCACGACTCCAGGACGGAGGAGGTAACGGAAGATCTGGTACGGAGTCTGAATAGCGCGACGGAAGTACAAGCGGCCTGGTACTTGAACCACTTAAGGAATAAACCTAAGCAGGTGATAGGAACCGGGAAAAGACAACTGAACGTACCCATGACGGTTACTGATATCACAATGGGACAGTCCATTACAATATTGGCTTTGCTGGATTCGGGGTGTACGGGTTCGTGTGTTAATAGGAATTTCATGAAGCGAAATAACCTCAACACGAGAAAACTCCCCCACCCAATTCCTGTTTACAATGCAGATGGTTCAGAAAACGTCGATGGGCGACTGTCAGAGATGGTGCAGTTGAAAGTGAAAATCAACACGCACAAAGAGACTTGGGAGTTCGGTGTCTCGAACCTTGGGAAGACAGATCTATTCCTAGGACACAACTGGTTAAAATTCCACAATCCGGATGTCGATTGGAGTAAGAACGTACTCTGATTCAGTCGTTGCCCAGGCACATGCTATCCAGATTCAAAAGCCCAGGAGCCCGAGGACGAAGACGCTGAGGAAGAGCAAGAAGTAGGCGGCGTGCATTGGGGTGAAGGGGATCGGCTGTTGGCAGTACAAAGGGAAGATGTTGACTTGGAATGGATCAGGGCTTATGAGTCTACGGCAACCAAAATTGCCGCAGAAAATAAGATTACCCGGACTCTGGAGGAAGTCGTACCTGAACATTACTTAGGTTACCGGAAGGTCTTCGAGAAACAGACCTTTGATGAACTACCACCACGCCGACCCTGGGATCATGCAATTGAATTGGTACCTGGTGCCAAGATGTTAGATTGCAAGATCTATCCCCTAAGCCATGTGGAACAGGAGGAACTCAAGAAGTTTCTCAAGGACAATTTGGAGACAGGACGCATCCGCTCAAGCAAATCGGCAATGGCGTCCCCCTTCTTCTTTGTTAAAAAGAAGGACGGCTCACTTCGACCAGTGCAGGATTATCGCAAGCTCAATGAGATGACCATTAAGAATCGGTATCCATTACCGCTCATCTCCGAGCTTGTCGACAAACTGTCTCATGCAAAAGTCTTCTCAAAAATGGATATCCGGTGGGGATATAATAATGTTCGTATCAAGGATGGTGATGAACATAAAGCAGCCTTTCGGACCAATAGGGGTCTTTTCGAACCATTGGTCATGTTCTTCGGTCTCACCAATTCCCCAGCAACGTTCCAGACTATGATGAACGATATCTTTCACGAAGAAATTGCGGAAGGATGGGTGGTGATTTACATGGACAACATTCTGGTGTTCTCTAAAGATCACAAGAGTCACACTGTTCATGTAAACCGGATATTGGCAAAGTTACAGGAGCACAAGCTGTCGCTGAAGCCGGAAAAGTGCTGGTTTGACAAGTCCACCATTGAGTTTTTGGGGTTGATCATTTCCCATGATTCAATCAGTATGGATAAAGCCAAGGTCAAGGCTATCGTGGATTGGCCTGTTCCTACATGCAAGAAACATGTTCAACAGTTTCTCGGATTTGTCAATTTCTACCGACGCTTTGTGAAGGGCTTTGCCTCAATCTCAAAGCCATTGACCCTTCTCACAGGCAACAATGAGTGGCAGTGGACTCTGGATCAACAATGCGCATTTGATGGTCTTAAGGCGCGCATTGCGGAGGAAGTTGTGTTGGCCATCCCAGCCGACGAAGGACAATTCCGGGTCAAGACAGACGCGTCGGACTTTGCCATAGGCAGCATCCTGTCGCAACAACAGGCCGATGGATTGTGGCGACCTGTTGCCTTTATTTCTAAATCTCTTAATCCAGCGGAATGCAATTACGAGATTTACGATAAGGAAATGTTGGCAGTCATGCATGCCTTTTACAAGTGGTCTCATTATCTAAAGGGCACGGCCGTTCCAGTTGAGGTTTTGATGGATCACCAGAATCTCACGTACTTCCGGAAGCCGCAGAACATCAATCGTCGGCAGGCACGTTGGATTTTGGACTTGCAGGCATATAATTTTGTGATTAAGCATTGCTCTGGCAAATCCAATAGTAAGGCTGACCTTCTGTCCCGGAGGACAGACCATAAGGGGGAGGAGATTGACAATGAAGGCGTCATTCTCCTGAAAGAGGATCTTTTTGTTCGTCTATATGATGACGATGATGCATTAACGGAGTTGGAGGAGAAGATTGCCAAGATCAATAAACGGCAATGGGAGTCGCAAGTGGTGGAAGGACTCAAAAATGAGGATCCTGACTTCAAGTTAGAACGAGGGATTGTGACATGGAAGGGTCGAATCTATGTCCCAGTCAACCGGAGAGTATGAGAATCCATTCTCAACATCCATCACGAGTGGGGACATTACGGAATCGACAAGACCTTGGAGGTCATTACACGGAATTACTGGTGGCTGTGCATGGCTAGGGACATCAAGCTTTACATCACAGGGTGTTGGACATGCCAAACTGTCAAACCGGACAGAACGAAGAGGGCAGCACCACTATGACCCAACAGCGTACCTGGTCAACCGTGGCAGGATGTGTCTGTAGATCTCATGGGACCATTTCCGGAATCGCGAGGCTTCGATATGATAATGGTAGTTGTGGATCGTTTTACCAAGAAAGCATATTTCCTACCAACAAATTCCACAATCACATCATTAGGAGTGGCCAGGCTTTTCCGTGATAATGTGTTTAGAGATCACGGACTCCCACAGAAGGTCATCAGTGATAGGGGATCGCAATTTGTCTCCCAGTTCATGAAGGAACTGTTCCGGTTGCTGGATATTGAGGGAAACCCCTCCACGGCATATCACCCACAGACCGACGGACAAACAGAAAGGGTCAACCAGGAAGTGCGCGAGTTTCTGGCAATGTATATGAATGACAAACAGGATGATTGGAGCGAGCATTTGGCACTTGCTCAGTTTTGTCATAATGACAGAGAAAACTCAGCCACAGGTTTCACCCCGTTCTATCTGAACAATGGGAAACATCCGAGGAAGTGGAGCGATCTGAAATTGACCACGAAGGTAGCGGACACGGAGAAGTTTGTGAACAACGCGCAAGAAGCATGTGATGTGGTGGCGGAGAATCTGGAGAAAGCAGCAGAACGCATGGCTAAACAATATGACAAGGGCAAATGCCCTGCTCGGGAGTATCAAATCGGTGACAAGGTCTATGTGAATGCAGAACATCTTCCCCATGTACGAACATCCAAGAAGCTCGATGGCAAGTTCTATGGACCGTATAAGGTGTTAGAAAAGATCGGTTCTGCCGCATACCGACTGGACCTCCCAAGGTCATGGAAAGTGTACAATGTTTTCAATGAAGTACTATTGAAACTGTACATTCAGCCGGCTTTCCCAGAACAAAAGCAAAAGGACGAGGAGTTGAGTGCGAAGCGTGCGGAAGAGGAAGCAAAGGTACAGGGGGAAGAGTACGAAGTGGAGGAAGTTTTGGACAGTCGTGTACAAGGTCGAGGTATGCAATACCTTGTCAAGTGGAAGGGATTCCCCGTCAAAGAGTCCACCTGGGAACCACCCAAGAATTTAGAGAATGCCGGAGAGGCAATTCAGGAGTTCCACCAGAAACATCCGAATGCTCCTGCTTCTCAAAGACTACCCAGGGATGCTTTCCGGCACTATCAAAACCACACCAGCACACATGTCCCAAGACAGCTGTTTGGTTGGGAGGATGGTAAGTTCAAACGTGACTACCGAGAACGCCTGGAGCGCAAATGGCGCAAATGGAAGGGTGATCGAGCAGCACTCTACGCTCTCCCGGATGACGACCCTGATGTGGTTTGTGTGGAACCGAACCCTTAAGAGGGGGGTAATGTTACGATTCGACGGTTTCATGTCACACAGGGTGACATACGTCATGGACAGGTGCCCATGGTAGCGCCCTAGCTTACATCAGCAGGGCATGTGGTTAAGGGGAGGCGGACATGAGGGGACCATGAGGCGAAGGGTATATAGTTGCAGCTGGAGCCTGAGAACCCCCAGGCTCTTGATAGTCACTGTCATAGACAGTCCTACAGAGTTTTTCTTTTCTCTTCTTGTTCCTCTGGTTGTGTGACCTGGTCTACCGACCTCGTAACAGGTGATGATGATGATGGGTGGTGGTGGTGACAGTGAGTGGTGGGTGGCAGTGACAGGTGGTGGTGGCAATGGGTGGTGGCAGTGATGGGTGGTGGTGATGGTGGGTGGTGATGGTGATGGTGATGGTGGGTGGCTGGTGGTGGTGGTGACAATGGGTGGTGGTGATGACAAGTGGTGACAGTGAGTGCAATTGAATGTTGAGGGAAGGGAGAGGGTAGAGAAAACTGGCTATAGCTGGCTATAGCTGGCTTGGAGCAGCTATTTGGTCATAGCTTAGCCAATCATAGCCTTAGCCAAATATAGGCTATGGCTTGGCTAAAAACTGGCTAAGCTAAACTGGCTAATGGCTATTAGCCTAGCTGATGGCAACACTAGCTGCGGATGAGGTCATTCTGTACCTTATCTTATTATATTCCTTCTATAATGTTCTATATGATATCATAAACTTCTTTATGACTTCATAATCTACTGATAGTTATCTTAATGATGTCATTATGACTTCATTATGTACCTGATGATATCATATCATGCCTTATGATGTCATCTCTATCAATAGATGTTCTAGACCATGAATATAATAATAGTTAAATATGAAACACACTAATTATTCACTATTAATTCATTATCTTGCTCATATCTAATCTGTTAATCGTTATCTAATCTCCAATCAACGATTATATAATACTCTGATAAGATTTAGATTAGACGATATTAGATTAGATAAGATAAGAAGTGAAACAGATAGTATTAAGTGAATACATTTACTATGTATTTTTTAACATTATGAGCCCAAAATGAAGTAATACTAATAGATCTACCTTGATGCCATCAGATCTGATTTTGGCTGGGTGCCATCACGCATCACGGCTTGTAAGAGTTCGCCATGCTCGCTGGGCCAAAGTCAGTCCTTGGCAAGCGACAGGCCCAGAAAGAATACGTGCTTCGCCTCACATCCAGTCCTGAGCCAACTACCCATGATTCGGATCACGAAACCTCCAAACCGATCCTCGTGAACGGAGTCCTTTCACAAAATACTAAAACGCGGTATAAATGCACATTTTCTGAATGTGATAAGGCATATGCAAAGCCCTCTAGGCTCGCCGAACACGAACGAACTCATACTGGAGAGGTATGTCAGGTCCAAGTCTAGATAAACTACCTAAAAATTTGCATGCAGCGACCCTTTACTTGCAATACTTGCAATAAATCATATCTTCGAGAGACGCACTTACAAGCACATATGAGATCACATCTCCCTCAATCCGCCAGACCTTTAGCTTGCTCTGAGCTGAACTGTGAGAAGCGTTTCTGGACTTCGCAGCACCTTCGAGTTCATCTAGAATGGCACAATGGCGCCAAACCCTTCAACGTGAGTTTTGCACAAGTTCGCGTCAATGCTCATACATTCGCAGTGTACAGAAGACGATTGCAGCGAAGCATTCGCAAAACAACATCAACTACGTGCACATATCTGCACAATGCATGCACCTCCTGGCACGAAACCATATAGATGTGACCACGACAATTGCACAAAATCATTCGCCACAAACCAACACCTCCGCGCTCACAAAAAGACACATGACGGTACGACCATGTTTGAATACACATGTTGGCACAACTATGAAGGATTGTCATGTAACAGAAAAACGATATACCTGTGTCCACGGTTCCTGTCTCGCAGTATTAAACGATGAACCAAAATATTTCTCGACGTGGACAGGACTCCAGCAACACATGCGAACAGCACACCCACCATCTTGCGAACATCCGTCTTGCAATGGACGCCTATTTTCTTCTCAGAAAAACTTGCGAGAGCATCAAAAAATACACGCAATGCGTGATCTAGAAGAACAACTCGACCCAGCCGTAGCTTCCGGAAATGGACATGGAGATGAGCCACCGCAAAAGAAGAGGAGAGGCAAATTAGGCAGGGATTGGAAATGTACTGTTGATGAATGTGAGAAAGACTTTAAATCAGTCAGTCACGGCCAACATGTTATCTTCTTCCGCTTTGACCAACCAGAATGGAACGTAGAAAAAATCCCTGGTGACACACATAAACGTATCTCACTTGGGTAAGAAGGATTTTGCATGCCCAAACTGTGATATTAGATACGGCTACAAGCGGCTTCTCCAACGTCATCTTGCTAGACACCACGAACGTGACGCGTCCGATGAAATGGAAAACAGCGCTGATGAAGAGCCTGTGCAAGACAAGATGGATATTGATACCATCACGGGCAGAGTATACGCTGAAAGAGCGAGGGCAAACCCGCGGAAAGCGTTGCAATGCCCTTACCCCGATTTGACCGGGATCACTTTGGGGGATGGTATCGAGAGGGAAGCAGGTGACCATTGCCATTATGTATTTACTCGAGCATATGATCTGTGGCGACATTTACGAGCAGTGCATGGGATAGCGATAGAAAAAGAGGAAGTGGACCGGTGGGCGAACGGGAGAGGAGCTGTTGGCAGTGGCCCGCCGCCGAGTCTTGTTTGAGCACATATTTGTCCCAATGATCGTGAGGCTGACGGCTAGCAAACCGTTATAAAACGCAGCAGACATGTCAAGCCTCTCTGTCCGACGCCTTCCTCCAATATGCATGCCATACCAATACTTGCTCTCTCCCAGGCAACCATTTCTTGGGCGCAGTCTATCTCCGTCGACGCTTACTATGCTTCCGAGTCCCCTATTGCTAAGGCTGCCCTGCTAGCAAACATCGGTCCTTCAGGTTCCAAGTCATCGGGGGCCAGTTCTGGTATTGTCATTGCATCACCCTCAACTTCAAATCCCGACTACCTGTACACCTGGACTCGAGATTCCGCACTGACTCTGAAAATTATCATTGACCAGTAAGCTGTTTGAATAACGCCCTGCTCACAGCTTAGTCTATCTACAAAAGATATACGCTCGATCTTGATATGAGCTTGAGGCCGAACATCGATAACTATGTTGAGGCTCAGCGCGTTTTACAGCAAGTCGCTAATCCTTCTGGTACGGTCAGTTCAGGCGGCCTGGGAGAGCCAAAATTCCACATCAACGAGACTGCATTTTGGGGAGCATGGGGGTAATTACGCGTGTTTTCTCCAGCTATTATTTATTTTTACTCATCCTTCCTTACTAGACGTCCTCAACGGGGTACGCATGATCGTGCATCTGATTTAAGCAAAACCTGACATTGCGTAGATGGACCTGCGCTGCGTGCTACAGCTCTCATCACATGGGCTAATCACCTTCTCTCACACGCCAATTCGTCCTACGTGACTGGAACCCTCTGGCCCGTTATTCAACTAGACCTTGATTATGTTGCAAATTATTGGAATCAATCAACGTATGATATTTTCACCCTTGCAACACCTAGCACAGCGCTTAAAGCAACTCCATAGGTTTGATCTTTGGGAGGAAGTCCAATCGTCCTCATTTTTCACTACGGCCGTTCAACACCGTGCCCTCCGCGCGGGCGCTAACTTGGCAAGTCGCATTGGTCAGAGTTCAAGCGCTTATAGTGCGCAAGCAGGGAGCGCCCTCTGTTTCCTACAGGTAGGCAGACCTTCACATCCTTATAACGCGCTTACCTCCAAATACACAGAGTTTTTGGAATAGCCAAGGAGGGTACATCACTGCCAACACTGGAGGAGGACGATCCGGCAAAGACGCCAACACCATACTCGCAAGCATTCACACATTCGATGTTTCTGCTGGTTGTGATGCGACGACATTCCAGCCCTGCTCAGACAAGGCATTGTCCAACCTCAAGGTTTACGTCGACGCGTTCAGGAGAATATACGGCATCAATTCTGGTATCGCTTCCAACCAGGGTATTGCCACTGGCAGATATCCAGAAGACGCATATTACAACGGGAACGTGAGTTATAGCCTGCTTCAGGGTAACGTTACATCAATTGAAGTCGATGATATATAGCCTTGGTACCTTACCACCTTCTCTGTCGCCGAGCAATTATATGATTCACTGATAGTGTGGAATATGCAAGGATTTATTACAGTTACCTCGATCTCGCAGGCATTTTTCTCGACTTTCGTGTCCGACATATCTCCTGGAACATACTCCTCTAGTTCTTTGACCTTCACTACTCTTATTAGCTCCATCAAGTCCTTCGCAGACAGCTTTGCCACTGTTATTGCCAAGTACACGCCATCTGGAGGAGGACTCTCTGAACAGTTTAACAGAAATACGGGAGCGCCGACCAGTGCCTTCGACTTGACATGGAGTTATACTGCATTTTTATCGGCAAATATGGCAAGGAATGGCGTTGCCCCTGCTAGTTGGGGTGCTTCTGGTTTGACGCAATGTTTTACCAGTCCCACGACTGTCGCGTTCACGTTCAGTGAGTTTGCTGTCACGCAGCGGGGAGGTTAGTGCATTTTAATTCGAGATATAATTTCAAGTCATTTATTGGACAGAGAACATTTTCGTTACTGGCAATCTGAAGGAGTTGGGAAATTGGTCTCCTCGTAGTGCTGTTCCACTAAACCCCAATGATTATCCGACGTGGAGCGGTCAGTTTGACTGGTACATGCACAATTGGACATTCCTAATGAACATTCTTAGTAACTGTCAATCTACCCTCGAGTACCGCATTCCAGTATAAGTACATTCGATTTTTCAACGGCGTAGTTAAATGGGAGAGTGATCCAAATAGGCAAGCAACAACGCCTGGGTCTGGGAGCTACATTGAAGAGGATACCTGGCGATGAAGCGCTTTAATGTTATCATAGCTTATGTTTACAATACCAAAACAATCTCATCTACACCACGGAGCACATCTGTGATCACTCCATGCTGCCAGCCTGCTCTTCGACAATTTTGCCTCTAGCTTTGAGCTCTGCCTGCGTTTTCTCGACCTGCTCCTGTACAAATTCAATGGATTTAAAGTATTTCACAGTCTTCACGTGCAAATCTAAAGAACAATCAGATGCTGCAAAGCTTTATGAAATATTCATTTAATACCTGCGGTAGCATCCTCGTCCACGACAATAAGAGCGCATGGATGAAGTTGCAGTGCAGAGAGGGTCCACTAGGCGACATCAGTCCAGTCTTGTAAGGCTTATATGATCACGTACCAGGTGATTCACACCCTCCTCTATGCCGATGTCGAATTATTTGGAGGAAACAATAGATGTAGAAACATACCAATTGCCTTGCTGAGTGCAAGGGCCTTCCTGAGACCAGTAACGACGACGACAACCTCTCTACTATCAAGGACTGTCGCTACTCCAACCGTGAGCGCCATACGGGGAACAGCAGATATATCATGGTTGAAGAATCGGGCGTTGGCAAGAATTGTGTCGTAAGCGAGCGTCTTGATACGTGTTCGTGAGGCAAGCGAAGAGCCTATAGATCAGAAAGGTTATTGCAAGTAGATGGATCGGACTAGATTAGCAAACCAGGTTCCTAGCGGAACATGAGCATAGAAATCAATGGACTGTAAGCGACAAACATTGAAAGCAATATGTCCATCTTCGCCGATCCCACCCAAAAAGAGTTCAATCCCACCATACTCTTTAATTTTCTTTTCGTAAGCGTTGCATTCTGCAACCAGATCATCTGCATTCCCATCGAGGATGTTAACTTGGGTAGGGGGAATATCGACTAATCACTCAGAGTGATCAGCCTTGTCAAGCGGAAATATTCATATATATATATATGCGCACTGTGCGAGAAGAACTCGCGGAACATGAAGGTATGATATGACTCTGGATGGTTTCTAGGTAGGTCGACGTATTCGTCCATATTAAAAGTGACAACGTTTTTGAACCTGCGGCAATGATAGGAAATCCAAACTTGAGTGAAGAAAGACTTACGAAAGTTTGCCCTCCTTCACGAAGCGGATAAGAGTCTTGTATGTCGGTATGGGCGATGAACCAGTTGGCAGACCAAGCACGAAGGGCCTTTCCGGCGTGGGCTTGAAGTCATTGATGCTGCAGACTTGATAAGAAGTGCAACGCGTGGGAGGAGAATGGTGCGCACCGCTTGCAAATGTAGTCGGCAATGTATTCACCTACAGCCTTTGGGTCTTCACGTATGATGAGACCTGGATAGCAGATGATGAGTCTGTGTATCAACTTTCAGGTTTGTAGGGAAGGAACGGACGCATGATGGGAGCGGTTGGCGTCTGAAACTGGTCTGGGTATGGGTACTTATATGCGCGGCCATATCACTGCCGCCTCACAAATGGTGCATGTGGGTGTACTAGCGTACCATCTGCATTAGGACCATATTCCGTCTATGCCTCTGGCGGCCACAAGTCTACATTTTAGTACATGCCATCCATCAGTACCACATGGTGGATCAGTAAAGACTAGGCGAGAGAGGAGCATACTCCTAGTGGTCGAGTAGCAGCGCGGAGAAAGCTATTCCCACGTACCTCTACTTTACATGTCTGCCAAGGCCTCTGCCCGTCGACACACGCCTTCCGTCGACTGGGGCGAGGATGATGCCTGGGACAGCGCTTCTGACTCAGAGTCACCTCGCCAGTCAACTCTCGCAAATCTCTGGGGATATACACACATTAAACCCCACCCATACCCATCATCCCGAACAGATAACCCCCACACTCTAAAAAATGGCTGGACCATCGTCAGAAAATCGCATGGCGAGGCACATGGACAGACAGGTCATCCGCTTGATTGTTCCAAGGCGACTCCTGATGACGGTGCCCACGATGCTGATGTCGATGGAGATATAGTTCTTGGTGAATCTGATACCGAATCCTCAACTCTAGATCAAGCGCCTCTGCCCTTTTCGGCCAACATGAAACCAAAAAATGGCGATGTATCTGTCCGGGAAGATGTCGACGACATTGTTATGGGTAATGGATTATTTACATCCCCCGCGTCTTCCTGATTGTGTTTAGATCCTCTGAATGGCGTCAAATATCGTCCAAGACGCAGAGACCTCTCTCCTGCGGAACGAAAAGACTCATCTTTAGAAAGGCCTGAGCAATCAGAGAAGCTCATGCGAGAACGATCAGTGCGTACCAATCGCAGGCACAAATTCGTAGAGTGTTTGTCTAGGCAAGATGTTAACATAGGTATGTCCCACACGGATCATTTTTCTCGCGTATATGAATTGACCTGCAGTCGAACTACGAAAGCTTGCATGGGCTGGCATACCTCCTGATTTTCGCCCAATGGCATGGCAACTCCTTTTGGTAAGCGGATTCCTTCCTTCCTGTTTTCATCAAACAGAGATTTAGTGAATCCAAAGGGCTATCTTCCTCTACCTACACCCCTTCGGTCGTCTACTCTAGCAAGAAAACGCGAAGAATATCTATCCCTTGTTCAGGTCACATTCACCCGGGGCAAAGAAGGTTTTGACCAGCAAATCTGGCATCAGATTGAAATAGATGCACCCAGAACGCGTCCGGGTGTGAGACTTTGGATGTATGCAGCTACTCAACGGGTAAGAGGATCTTCTGTATACATGGTGACAAGTCGTCGAGTTACTTCAGTAGAGTCTAGAGCGTATCCTTTATGTTTGGGCGATTCGACATCCTGCCAGTGGCTACGTTCAGGGGATCAACGATCTCGTCACACCCTTCTTCCAGGTCTTTCTATCGGCGTATATTGGTGCGTGACTCGATGCTGTTTCCACTAGGGACTGTTAACATACCGAAAGATTCGGATCCAGAAGTTCTCGATCCTGCGTTGTTACCCAAACATGTACTAGACGCTGTTGAAGCCGACTCGTTTTGGTGTCTTTCTCGTCTACTTGATGGCATTCAAGACAACTATATATCTCAACAGCCAGGTATACAAAGGACTGTCCGTAGAATGGCAGAGCTCGTGGGCCGGATTGACGGTCTGTTTCGTAGTCATGAGTATCGAGGGTCAGCGCTGAGCCGGTTGATCCAGTACCCTTGTTTGCGCATTTGGAATCACAAAATGTCGAATTCATGCAATTTGCATTCAGGTGGATGAATTGCTTACTGATGAGAGAAATCAGTGTGCAGAACACAATCAGAATGTGGGATACTTATCTGGTACGTGTTATCCCGAACGGCTTTGTTCAAGAGGCTCATAGTCTTACAGGCGGAAGGGCCTGATGCTTTCTCACAATTCCATCTATACGTATGTGCCGCTTTCCTGGTGAAATGGAGCGAAAGGTTGCGACAGATGGATTTCCAGGTATCTTTCAGCTACTATGGAATGCACTTCATTTGAACACGATGCAGGGAATTATTATGTTTTTGCAGTCCTTGCCAACACAGGATTGGGGCGACCACGAGATCGAGATGCTTCTCAGCGAAGCGTTCGTTCTCAATTCGATTTGGCATAATGCTCAGAGCCACTTTCACGGCAAATGATTCACTTCCCTGGGACATTTGGACTGCATATTTTCACTACGAGTGCAATATTATACGGCAACGGATGTACAACTAAAATAGGCTAACAAAATTCATTCTTTCTAAGGGTCGAGGTGTGCAATTTCACCCTCAATCGCCTCTTTTAGCTGTCGCGCTTGATCTTCATCCGGAAGCCGGATATTATATGACTGAGGAGTGCCATTTCCATGACCTACAAATGTGAGGCTCTTTTTGGTTTGTGTCACCTTGAGTCCAGGGTACAATCTGAAATTCTAGTTGATAGGTTAACGGATGTAGAGCTTGACATTGATATCGATTTACTAACAATGCAAATCCTGCCTGTCGAGCTGCTTCGAAGCAACATTCGCCGAGCATTCGTTTCTTTATGCTTTTTTAATCGCAAATAACCTGTTACATAATTAGATTTGGTTCTTACAAGAACTCAAACGGGATTCTGATCATTCATTGAACGTACCAATGCCAAGCTCCACCCAACCCTGTCCACCTCTCTCTTCAGGCTTCTTCATTCTATACGCCTTTAGCTTGGCAGAATATCTGGTCTCTTCGTCTTCCTCTCCTTCTCCCTCAACGTCATGAGGAGATGGTCCTGATAGTCTGGGTTTAGCAGCGTCGTCACCATCCGTAGGAACGCTGGCGTCATCGCCGACGCTCTCTTCCTCCCCCGCTCCTTCTTCCTCGTCTGGCTTCTTTGATTCCTTTACTATTTCCAACACTCCAAACGACGATGATTGCTGGCCAAACGAAAAGCCGGAGGTCGACGTGGTCTTGCTAGATGTATCGGCATTTGAATCCTTGGAACTTGCTGCGCCGAAACCAAAACCAACAGGGTTGCCAATACTGCCATTTCCTGATGGCTTCCCAAAAACCCCTAACTTAGGGAGAGGGGTTGCAGAAGTGGGTTGCACGAATGCGTTCGAGTTAGAAGGTGACCCAAACAAGCCGGGACCCCCGAAAGGCGACGTTGATGAATCAGATTTCGAGAAGCCTCCGAACGCAGATGACACAGAGTTACTGGAAGGCGTTCCAAAAGTGAAGGTTGTATTTGTGGATTTCTCAGCTTCTGAGAGTTCTGGAGATGCAGGAGCAACTGATGGAAACTTAAATGGTGAGGGGTTAGCATTTCCCATATTCAGTGATGTGGGTTTGAAGCCACCCTCGTTGCTCGGTTCGCTCAACTTGGAGGATGAGCCAAATGTTTTGTTCGCGAAAGAGAATGAGCTTGGTGGTATCGGCATAGTTAGAGGTGGTTTGGAGCTGTTCGGTTCCGCTTTATTGGCCTCCGCCTTCTTCGATCTTTCATAGTCGTCCTGTATCTTTGTCCGATGAGTCTTGTACTGTTCTATGATTAGTGAGATATCTACGAAGGCATCATCTTGGATAGCCTTTGTAACGGCAGTGAGTAATGAAACGTTCAACCCTCGTAACTCCGTATAATACTTGAAAGCTGAGTCGTTGGTTGTTGCTGTAGGTTCTGTTGGAGGGATTATTGGAGTAGCTGATGCTAAAGTGGACGCCGTTGTAGGCTGCTTCACAAGAGGGAAGGCTAAACTTGATGTAGGACCTGTAGACATTGGCTTCGGAGCGGCGGAATCATTAGATGGAGCACCTAGAAATGATGCCAATGTTTTTGCAGTGCTAGTTGCAGTTGGGGACACTGCAAGAGGGGTCATAGACGGTGACGGAGGTTGGGATTCTGCAGACTGTGGGATAAGGCTAGCGGATCTGGTGATTGGGGCAGCGAACGTGAATGCACTGCTCGCGCTCAGATTCCCGAAGCCGGTGAAACCAGAGAATTTTGGTACTGAAGAGGACTGACTGCTACTAAGCTACAGGGAATTTCATTTGAACAGGGACACGAACCTCCGACGAAGGCATCCCATTGCTCACGGGAACGCTTCCTCCAGCGGTCCGCTTTGGTAAACCTCGAATTCTGGCCAGAAGTCAGACTTGAAAATTGCGAATCATCGACAAGACTGACTTTCTTGTTGCGAGCACAGCATCCTCTGCTTTCCTGAACGCTTCCGGGACTTCCTGACCCAACCAGCGCGTCAACGCGGTCACAAAGCCACATGTATAACTCACCTCGGTTTCATCGTCCGAAGCATCACTATCCTTTGTCAGTTGCTTGTCTGCACCGCGTTTCATAATGGCAATCTGTTAAGTGAGAGACGAGTATGCCTGTACCTTGAGATTAAGAATGTTTGCACGCCAAATGGCAGCGCCCGAAATGGTAGGTTCTAACAAGTCCAAACAGCAACTAATTTGTGGCATAATTCTATAACATGTTCGTATAATAACTAGGTCGACTGGTATCGTAACGAGCAACTCGAACGAATTCAAAGAGCGTCATCCACGAATGGGAGACTTTAACGGAAGGACTGTCTTGACTGCCTGGAAGGCGATAATTACAATACTGTAAATGGCCCAGATGCATGATACTAGTGCATCGTCAATTATCTACTTACCAGGGAGTCGAAACGACTTACAAAACAAAATCGGAAGCCAAAACACAATGAGCATGCGGTCATCTGTCATTGCTACAGATGAATGGGCTTCTATCATGATCATACTGATCAACTCACGCTTCTTTTGCAACTTGTGCGTCCGCTTCATATTTGGAGCGTATGCGTATGCGTTCACCTCTTGGTCGGTCAACTGAACATGCCTGTAGTCAACAGGACGGATATCCAATGGTGCCGTTGTATTTAATACTTCTGAGTGTCCTTGTTGATTAATAATAGCATTAGCTTGGGGTTCTGCAGCATTCTGTATGTCAACTGGGGTATATCTAGGTGGCGGTGCATCAGCAAGTTGCTGATTTTGTCGTTGTTGATTAGTGGCTGCTGCTGCTGCGATGGCGATCCATTTTTCCAAGATTGACCGCAATTCTTGAGCGGCACGGAGAGCACCAGTGCTCACCCTCTTTTTACCTTCGTCATTTTGCTCCTTGTTATCGTTGTAACTTTGGAGGAATGAGGGCCAGCCAGGTATGGGCACGATAACTGGGAACACCATAGGCATTCGGGGCAGAGCATCCCATGGCACATTGCGAAGATCTGCCAGGTGTGGTAGATGAGGTCGAGGTAACTGCGGGATGTTGGATATGATGCCTTGCGGTCCCTGAAGTTGCGCAATGGTACGCTGAAGGACCTCCGCTAACCAGGCAGTTTGTTTTACATCATTGCCTGGTTTTTCGCTTTTCATCAATTGTGGACGAGTCTGTGTCTCTTCTGATGCAGATAACGTAACTAGGTTCTCCGTGTTCGGCGAATTTGTGAGTGTTGACCTTCTGAATTCATCTCGTTTTGAGCTTCTCGATAACCGTTTCATAGATCGGTGCGGAATCTGTGAATCAGTATCCTCTTCGCCATCTCCCCATGTTGCATCTTCATCGGACGAGTAACAATCATAATCGCTGTCCGACGAGCCGCCTCGTAGGAGATCGCAGACGTTCGCCTGTGCAATCTCTGCTGGAGTCTTCCCCAGCACATTTACGATTTCTCGATCGGCCCCCGCTTCCAAGAGGATCTGAGCACACTTCACTGAATCGGATAGGGCGGCAAAATGAAGCGGAGTGTAACCATTCCGATCTCGTACGTCGACATCAGCATTATGACTGATCAAAAATTCAGTTAAAGAATCAAACGCCAGGAATGCAGAGTAGTGCAACAATGTTTGACCTGTGATTGATGGATGTGAAATGGCATCAATGGTTTGCATGGAGTTTGATGTCTTTCTATCCAATGTGGTATCCAGTAATGCAAGGCATTTGATGATAAGAGATTCAAAATTGTCCATATCTCGCCCGTGGCTTAAAAGTAAGGGTAGTATCTCACGAGAACTTGCCAGATTTGTCGTGGTTAACTGCATCATGGAGGTGTTATTTCCACCCTGCGGTGAGCTGTCTTCGCCAGCACTGCCCACTATCCTCATAGCGACATCCTTTGCGTCCTCAATCTTCCCGGTCATTTTGAGGCCAACTACCTGAAGAGCCAGCTCCATCCTTTATTGGTTTAGTTAGACTGGCAATGAATCACTAAGTAACAACGTACAATGTGCGGTCGGATTCGTCTGAATAAGTAAACAGAGATGTAGTCGCGCTCACTTGCTCATTCCGGTACTTATCAATCCATACGGCGACAACACCAGGGGCACTCCTAGGTGGCAAGATACAAACCAGTGTATTATCACTCCATCTCTGCGTAGAACTCGCTGGCACTCCTCCGAAAATGCAGTTTAGCTGTTGATTCGCATGGAAATTGGCACCCAGGACCGTAACCTCAATGCCACCGTGAGTCGGTCCAGTATTTGGGATGAGACGATGGATGGTAGGTGTATGATTTACTGCTGCGCGAGGGACTCCTGTCGATTCGTAAAACATGAGCGGCATGAGACTGGGCAATTCAGCAGCAGCAGTATTAAATGATATAGTTGTCTCGGAGATTTCGGGAATTTGCTGCATGCAACTAGGATCAGAAAACATGCCAAGATCCGGGTTAACGTTAGGTTCAAGACGAGGAGAAGAGCAGCTTGAAACAGCGGTGGTGCCGCATGTCGCAGTCAGCGATGACAAAGCGTCTGGAGACAAGAAACGAGAAAGTGAATTGGGTGGGGTTGGTGACCTTGTCACTGGAAGCTGAGAATAGGGAGTCGATGGAGATGGTAAACTAGAAATGCTTCCTTCTCTGGAGGGCCGGAGCGGCTTGGACTTTGAGTCATACGGCTTTGGTCGTCTTTTTGCAGTAACAGACTTTTTAGCACGTTTACCTGAAGCATGGATGTCAGTTCCAGAGCCACTGTAAGCCGATGACGCCAATTGAGACCAGTTAGCTTCTCCAGTATGATCAACATTTCTGGAGTGGGAAGCTGCTGCCTTGTGATCATCCATAATCATAATAGGTTTCGTTTGACCAAATGCCACAACTTGGCCAGCATAATCGAGCATTTGCATGTTGACGAGGAATCCGACCTTCTCATGATGATGGCGACAATAGCATGTAATACGAAGAGGCAGGATAGCCGATCCCGTGGAAAAATCTAGCACTTCGGCGCAGTTAAATTGAATGATGCTAGTAGTATCTTCGTGTTGTTTACTTCTGCCATGAGGGCGTGAAGGATCATCATTTAAGTCAGAGTCAGACCGTGCTGGTCTCACACGAGCAGCGAGTTTCTTAGCAACTCGTTTGGCCTAGGAAATGAGACGAGATGTATAGAACGCAAAGGGATACTGACCTCCCGTGTTTGGCAGCTTGTGCAACTGAAAACGCGATTATGTGGAGGAGTGGCACACGTGACAGTGGCTGATAAATACAACGTGTCCTGACGGGCAGGATCTAACCATATTTAGAATCAGTATCTGATATGATATACTAATCTGATGATACAGATACCTATTTTGCCTTGCTTACGTGTTCTCCGTTTCGTAGTGGTACCAGGAGGAAGCTTGAGCCATTTCCAGGAACCTACGCGGTCATATTTATATGGTTCTGTGAAAGAGCTAGGCACCGCCAAGTCCACAGTAACTCTAACTTGTGTTTCCACCCTAGACTTGGTTCCATTCTCCGGTATGCTTGGGAATACTAGAGGGAAACTAGGCAAGTCAGCAACCGTGAATGTAAACCAACTAAACGCTAACTTTAAACATGACTCTTTCGCTAGATGCACTATTCTGTTCTTCTGCGACGTAGGGTCTGGCTTACGAGGCAAGGTCGCTGGCGGCGGCGCTGGCTTCGTTAACGTGACGACGGGTGCAGATATAGGGAGAGATCCGGATGGAGAAGCAGGATGAATTGCATCTAGCACACCCTGAGAAGATGATTGGACACCTTGCGGTTGTGGGGAGCCAAGTTGGGATGAACTTGCACAAAGAGGCAACGTGCTGCGCTAAATTTGAGGACGCAATGACTGAATAGCCGAAGAACATACTCGTTGTAAACGTGTGGCTCAATAATATCATCGAGTCGAAGTATGTGCTCGTCATCCGACTTACTTTGCGGCAGAAAGAACAAGGATTCATCCCATGTCTGCCGAGGCTTGCTGGTGACTTCGGATGTAATAACCCAGGAAGAAGTGTGCTCTGCGTCGCTCTGAACGGAAACGGGATCAAGCGAGTCAGATACGTCTGGAGTGAGCGGTGAGGGTGACCGCGACACAAGCGCTGTCGCTGAGGAGGAGGAAGAGGAGGACATGCCAAGGAGCGTCAAGGCAAGTAAGGCACAGTGATATACGTATATCACCCGGCGTGAGAACCTGACAACGAAGAAAAATATTATTGACCCCCACCCGGATTGAACGGATGACCTTGTGGATCTATCGCTGGAATCACACGCTCTCCCACTGAGCTAGGGGGTCCTACAATCGTCCATCAGAGCGTCTTTGGATCTATTGTCCACGTGGCTTTTTTGTTAGAAAATATTGTACATTCGGCAATTCCCGAATTGAGAAGAGCCAATGCCAACATGCCAGGAGGGATGCAACCTTGTCCGCAAGGCCTCTGTCTCTCCCTTTTGGAAAGTTACACTATGTGGAACGCGCTCCAGACACCTCAAGACCATCATGAAAAGGCCTTTAGCAACCCACGCTCAAACTCCCAGTCAAATACCCACTTTGCTACATAAAACGAAGACTCTCCTGTCCCAGGTATTACGGTCCAAGACAGATGGAACACCATTTCCAGAGTCCTATGAATTGTGGGATGACATTTTGACATCGACGTACGAAGACTACCAGGCAGGAAAACGGCAAGCCCGTCTTGTCGGTGAGCAATTTCTTCCTTCTTCCTTCTTTTTTTGCCGATTTGCTCATTTCTAATCTTACCTTGCTATTAGTTATGGCGGCTGATCAATTTTCACGCTCGGACGATCTGGTCACTGCACTACTCTCGGAACCTCTTTCATCAGACGAGGCATTGAATGAGACTATCCGCAATCGCCATCACAACCGCTCTATCGAAGAACCATTGAAAATTTCGTGCGTCTATCCAACACCCACTGCTGAAGTCTGAAGCGTACTCCGTGACTAGCTACGGACAGGATGTTGCAAGGCATGCCAACTCGATTCAAGTCCCTTCCAAATATTTACAACAGTTCAAAACCACCATTCAGATAACAGAATTTGCGCCGTCGACTGAGCACAACGTACAATCAGCGAATGAAGAAGATCTGAGTCTTCTCCTCAAAGCTGACTTTCCTGTCATCGTCGTTAACCCTGTCACGACACCCCTTCGCGATCTCCTTAAACACAAGTTCCCAAAACACACAATTCTGGTACTGACTGCTACTGATACTTGTCATGCTTCACATTCGTTGCTGAACTTGGCTTCAGCTCGGAGCCTTGCAGTCCTTTATATTGACCCTACCAGAGCTGTAAAGGCATTGACAAGCCTTGGTCCTAACCCATCTTCACCTTCCGCAATCCAACGCTATCAAGATGATTTCATAGGATCTGGCGCATTAAATATTAGCCATGCTCTGCGACCCATGCTTGATGCATCAGCTGACAATGCATTTAATCGCATGACCCTTGTACACTTACAAGGGGCCTTGATGGCATCTCAGGATTCGTTACGCTCTTCTCACGGAGAACTTTGTGAAGTCTTGGAGGACATTGACTCCATGGCAATACAGGTCGAAAGTGCGCAGAAGCATGTTATCAATGAGATATTCGGCTCTTTGTGTATAGACTGGGCCAAAGAGGGAAATATTTGGCCGCCTATTGTGCACTCCGGGCTTATTGAGAAAAAGGCCGCCAAACAAAACATCGTCGCAGAAGCGCTGGGTCACGCGCAAAAGAATATGAGCATTATAGTGGATAATTTAACCGTCTGGCGAATGCTGTGGCGCGTTGATGAAACATGTGAAGTAGTCAGCGCTGCAGTAGAGCGCACATGGTGCCCTGATCTGGAAAGAAAGGTTGACAAATTGTCTGTTGTTCTATCCGATTAACTAGTATTTTACTAGCTTGTGATGCACACCGGCCGTCTTGCATCCTTTCAAGAGGATTTTGCTCGGCGGACGTTTGCAATGCTTGCAAAACACAAGATCAAGTCACCATTCAATTCAGCACTTTTACACAACTCACTGCAGCAGAAAATGGATTCCCAATCTTACACACTCTCTGCCAATACCCTCGTAGAACCTCTATATAAGCGAAAGGCGCAGCTCAACGTCTTTCCTACAACACAACTGCACATAGCAGGTCAGCGCGCGTGCGTAGGAATGGGTGCAGGAATTATTTTCAGCTCTGGTTTCAGTTGGATTGGGTGGCTCGGATGGTTGTCCGGAACGAGCTTGAGTGCGGATACGGAGAGCGCATTACTCCTTTCGTTCTCTTCTATGATGAACGTTGGTATCGAACCAAGCACAGCTGTTGGTCTAGGCGCGTTTGGTGCGCTCGCAAGCATAAGATGGGCAGTTGAAAAGTGGGAAAGGGCCAAAAGACGCTGGTGGGAAGATTGGAAGAGAGTATCCCATGGTTTGGAGCGGGATTTGAAGGTATCGGCACCGTTCCTTCTGTAATTGCGCGTCTCACCCCACTTTCTAGGCTACATTGGAGAGAACAATGAAAGAAAGAGTCACCGTTATTGCCCAAGAAGGTTGTGATGGATTGCGGCAATTGGCAGATCAACGCAAGCAAGAAATTGCAAAATTAGACAAGGACCTGGAGATATTGCAGGTAGAGTTCAACAATTTGGAACGACAATTAGAGAAGCGTGATAATTAGTATGTTCGTATGTATATGTCCATGTATGACCCACGGTAGTCATCCCATGGCCATTTATACTGTAATATCAGTATTCACATCTATCTTTGTTACATGCTTACTATCATCAGAGTGTCGTGATAAATCATAAGATTCCACTTCGTCCTCTTGCTCGCTCTCGCTACCGATTCCGAACAATTCCTCACGCTCATCCCAAGGATCTGCAAGCTGCATAGACTTTTGTCTTCGCTTATGATTTAGTAAAACGCGGTCACTTCGTGTCGGCAGCACTTGGGTGTCGTCCTCGTCATCAGAGAAAGGGGTTGCTGTATCCAGGGGGCGATAGAGACGCGAGATCTACTGGCACATACAGAAACAAAGTAAGAAAGGCAAAAAATTATGCATACCTCGCGTCTGTAACGATAATAGCGATCTAAGTAGTGTGCAGCAAGTAGTCCTGTAGAACAGCCGACTAGATTGGCCTACGGAGCTATTTGTGAACGAAAATGTTTCGAAGCATGTCACTGTCAAGCCTCACGAAAACGTCCTCAACGTCAAATTGTTTGTACTGCGATACATCAGAAGCCGTTCGACAAGAAATCAGAGTACTTACAGGAAGGATAGATTGTATAACTTCGCTGAGAATTCCGCCACAAAAGAAGCACATGAACACGGTAAATATAGCCGCAAGATGGCGCCAAAACCAGATTCGTCGGGCTTCTCTACCAACCAATTAGTAAATGTTCTCTCTGGTCCAGTCTGTACTTACTCTTCCACATCAATGATGAAATAAAATACTGCCGTTGCCACAGCAAAGCAAAGAAAATGCAAGAGCTTGTCATTTATTGGGATCGCCCTCGAGAAATTGGTAAATCCCAGGAACGCAAGGATGGCCATGACTATGCACATAAATAGTAGGAACCACTAGTAACAGTGAATTAGACGATGTAAGAAGGGTGCATGTTCTAGGCGATGCAAGATGAATGCTGACTGGTCGTAGACGTATGGGTACGCTATTCTTGGGGAACGGGAATTTATGAGACTTCATGATAGTTTTTGCAATACGGCGAGGTAGCTTCCCGGCACCCATGGCGTCAATGGAAGGGGCAGCGAGTAACCCGAGTCCCTGTGTCGTGGCGTGAATGTATTTGACGATGATGCTCTTGACAAACAAGAGATGGCTCATTCAACGACAGCCACGTCCTCCTACGTTCTGAACAAATATTCCAGATCCTACCCAGCAAGTGCACACACCTATGGGGACTGGCAACACTTCACCAACCCAGAAATACGCCTCGTGCTGGATGTAGAAAGAAGTAGCAATTCTGATCTTCGAGGAGTCCGACTACGCGTCGTATGGAATATGAAAGATGGTGACAGCCAGCAGCCGCAAGTTGTTTTTGCAAGTACATCCATGCTATTCGCTTTAAACAGGCCTCATACTTTACAAACAACGGCATAGGAGGATATTGATCTTTTGTCTTTCTCCTCATTGGCCTCGGAGAATTCGCTGAATCGACAACAATTGCCGCTTAAAGCAGTCTATCGCGATAACTTGGTTGGGATCCGTTATTTGCATCCTAAAGAGTCGGTAAACGTGACTCCTGTACGACGAGACTGCCAGTTGTATGCGCGCGGCTGAGACCATCCATAGACTTTCAGGCGATTCCAAGTCACATTCTCGTCTATTGCAGTCGCAACAGAGTTCATCAACACGATATGTACGGTTTGTCCTTGCAAATTCACCCCTTCGGGCATTTCCAATCAGAATATGGACCCACCACAAGTTCCGCCTCGAGCTCAACCAACCAGCTTAGCTATTGATAATGCATCAATATTCAGATATCCTACTGCCTCAGCACTATCACTGTCTTCACCTCAGATTCCCAACTCGTCCCAACAGGAGAAAGATTCTCAATTTACATCGTCGCCGGCCACTGTGGATATGGAGCAATCATCACGCATCTATCAGTCTCAAGGCACTGTGCGGGAACATGGAATGGCATGGATACCAGAATTTGGGAATCATTCAATTCCAGGGGAACAATGTTCGAAGCTCTATTTGCCGCGCGCCCAGCTCTCATCGCAAGACGTCGAGATTCGTACTTCAAGGTCCACCCAGGGAGAAGAACATAAACGCGGAACTTTTGGCACGGAGACTAGCGATGGTCTTTTATCGGCATTGCAGGACGCTACGCAGCTCTATGATCTTGCACCCGCTGTTCTAGAACAATTAATTGCTAAGGTCGTACGGGAAGAGGGTTTCCCAAGATTGGTCTGAATCACGCTTTTTTCCAGCTCTTTCATCAACTAACTGATCTCAAGCTCGAATCTTTGGCCAAGTTGTGGAGATTGAAAGACTTGATTAACGTCCGCATGCCAGACTAATGTAATCTTAGGCTGATGTTATGCAAGAATAAAGTATATTATTATTACCAATTACTTGGCTTCATCGTGTCTGCGCTAGGAAGTCCTCTTTGCTCCAGCCATAATACCTCTTCAGTCGTGAGGCTATTTCTTTCAGTCTGATTGGTTGAAGAGTGGGGTCAGGATGAGCTATTATCCGCTCTTTAGCAACATAATTGAGGGAAGTAAGCAACAGCTAACGCTTGTGGATAGTAATGGGCTGCGCAAGAACGATCAGACAAAAATATGAATACAACAGAACAGGTACTCGACATGCCTTGTCGCGCTTGTCTGGAGGTATAAATCTCACGCTAGAACCAGCTGGCGTAGGATCATATGCGAAGCCCATCTCTTTCATAAGCTATCAAAGAAGCTTTTGCAAGGTACGAGCAATTGAATCAAAAAAAATGCTTACAGCGACAAAATGGTCCCATTTCATCGGTGCAATTCCCTGTTTCTCGTCCCGCGAAGTTCTCAGAAGCTGATGCATGCAACTTGTAGCCTTCTTGCTCAGTTTGGAGAACCAGCTTTGTTTAGCTTGGCTTTGCTCTTCCACAGAAAAGTTATTCACGGAACCAAGACGGAACCGTGCGAACATTCCCTTTCCATCTTTTACATCATTTGAAAATATGGATGCTTGATCTGACCTGGACTTGACTTTCTTCTTTTGAGTATTTAGATTCTCTGCCTTAATGTAGGAGCGGGCAGACTGCGCAACCGTCGGCTCAATTGGAAGAGAATGAGACAGTTGCCCATGCACGATTTTAGAAGGTGTCCCCCTTTCTTTTGCGGCAGCTGTACTTGATCCGGAAGCAGGACGTTTGCTCGTAGCCGACGAAATAGCTGATAATGATTCTTCCTTCACAGCAGGAAGAGTCGTCTGGACTTGGTCAACAATAATTTTCTTTTTCGGTTTCTTTTTTTTTTTTTTTTTCCGACCCTGTGGTGTCCCCTCTTTGCCCCCATCATCCTCGTCCATGTCAGTGAGTACGCTCTCCTGATTTATGTCTTCTAACACAATGTTAAATCAAACGGAAAACAACGACTCATACTCACCGCTCACGAATCCCGGTTGCTTAGGTTGCATATCCTCGGATACCTTGAGTTTCGGGTTAGATGAAAACAACCGACCTTACTCGGAATCGGCAAGAGAACATCGGGAGCAATTGTGTTTAACATACCTCTTAATGATCCAAGAAGTCTGACAAACGGATTATCCGCCTGGTCATTCACCTGAGCCAACGGACTTGAATCAGCGTCCAACTTCACTGAATCGTAGAAGCCAACGTCATGAACAATGTCCATTGCTTCTCGTAGCATCTCACGCAATCCATCTTCTCCACTGTCATAGCCGGATTCATTGTCTGTCCCATAGTCATTGGTATCTTCTAAGTCTTCATGCTCGGGTGATTCCGAAGAACACGAGACGCTGTGCAAGGATGGCATCGAACTGGGAGTGCTGTCATCAGAATCATCTTCAACACAAGCAAGATGCTTCCTCGTAAGCGCTCGTGCCCTCTCGTCAGGCTCGCCCGAAACGGAATGCTTGTGCAAATTATGTATGTAGTGTGCATGCCATTGAGGGCCAGAGTCGAGCGCAATTGACAAACCCCAAAGCACTTCTATGTCTTTTCCAGACACTGAATTGTAGTTCTAGGAGACGTTAACGATGTCGTAGCTGCGATACGGTTGGTTACCAACAAGATTTATCAGCCTCCACATTTCATCAAGAACGAATTGTTTCTCGGTATTCTCCAGTGGATAAACCATATCTTTCCAGTTTCCATACATGTCTGAAGCGTTCGCTGAATGAAGATAGGCAGATAACCAGTCTGTATATGCCATTTGTGCATTTCGAGGTGTGGCCTTCCACTGATCCTCTTCAGGTCCGAGTAATACTGTTTCAAGAAGTGAATGTAATTCCACAGACGTCTATTTATGGATCAGATTGATCAAGCAAGAATACAGCGCAGAATCCTACTGAGAAATCGCCAATGGCATCCCAAAATAATTGAGGGAAACGTCTCGCCTCTTTCGGAGCTTCCTCCACGGCTTCGCTCAGTATGGAGAACAAGATGTCTCGTGGATATGGTGGTCGAGGAAAGCAAAGTTCTATAATGATGGAATCCATAAACGACAGGGAAGCTTCTCGCAACCTGCCCCAGTCGAATCGTACATCTGCTTCATCCGGAGCCGCGCCTTCTACTTTCTTGAAATAAGGCGCGTAGTGAGCTAGATTGTAAAAAAGCTACAGAAAAACAAGGAAAGCTTATGCTGAAAAGCCACTCACGGGTCGTTGTAGCCAGTACAGCAGCCTTTTCTTGGCTAAGACTTACGAGAATGTTGGACATATCGTATACTGCAAGAAAATGCTGTCTAAACTCAAGGTTATTCTTCAGCTTGGTTTTAACATTGTCATCTGATAATCCGCTGCGGGCGAAATCTACAAGGATGTCTCGAACGATCCTCCATCCTGCAGCAAGCATGTAGGTATTATGTATTCTTATTAGCGAGGTAAAATGAGATGGTTAAATTAAATATAACGATTGCATCTACTTACTTGACTGCAATAACCGATGCTACAAAAGAGGGATTGAGCTTCTGTGGATCAAGGAGGGAACGTGCGTCAAGTTCCGCCTTGATTATATCGCAGAATAAGGCAGGATCCTTCAAGTTCGCAATGACGTCCAGATAGGCTAACAGTGCCGATTTAGACGCCAAAGCCATATATTAGCAAATGCCTTACCGTCGCATTGCGAACTGGCGATGTCCAAACACTGCTCGAGCCGAAAAGGAGGTAATATAGCTCGCTGCACGAGATCGTCTGTAGAGAATGAATTGAAGTTACGGGGCAAAGCACTACTTCATCGCACCTGCGAGAAGATCAAGCTTTTCTTTTCCACTGAGCCTCTTCCTTAAGGGCACCAATTCACCGGTGCCCATCGCGCCATGTCTACCGTTCCTGAGAACGAGAGCTCGGCTAGTCGTTGGCCGTAGCACACCTTCGTTCCTTTCCTTTGAGGTATTAATCTGCGACAGGTGCCTAGGTCCAATTGGGACCAGCTCTTTCGACGACGCTGAAGGGACAGATGGCATGATTGTGGAAAGATACTATGTGTCACAATTGAAGTCTCAATCTCAGGTGCCGTCCAACAAGAAAGTACTTTGGACCTGACCGGCCTGACCTGTAAAAACCGAAACCCAAATCGTCTAACAGCATGATGCTGATCGCCGTCCGAGTTGCTGATGCTGACTTAGAAGTTTTCAGACTCCGACGATGTACACAGCCTCACACTGCAAGCTGTTGATTTCGGGCTTCATTTCGTGAAATCCTCTTGAGCTGCGCTCACATCTGACATATCGCTGGAACGATGGGCAAACTTATCTGGCATGAGTATGCGCGCTATGTGTCAATTACAGCTAGCATTTGTCGGTCGGTCTAATCCACTACGGCTACTGAACTGACCCTGTCCTTCCAGATGCCGTCTGGGCTGGTTTCTTTGGTTTATTTTATCGCAAATTCTTCTGGGATTTTACTGGTGGCATTCTGCGTGATCCAGGAGGCTTACAGTAAGGTATATCATCTGCATATGCATATTCATTGTTGATCCAAGCCAAGGCCTTCACCCTCATCTGCGGTCTTCATTACGCTTATCGTCAAATTCCCTGTTATCCAATCTGTGGCTATCATCTTAGGCCTTCTCATGGTCGCGCTAGAATATCCATTGCCATTGTTGAAGACATGGGCAGTATACCGGAACTTCATCGTGCGGATAGTGCTGCTTATATTCCAGACTTTCTTCGGTATCCTATATTATCAGGTCAGTGCATGCAACTCCACATCTTACTATTACCCTGATCGACGTCACCAGGGTACTAACTCTGCAATCTGGTCTTTGGTAGCAATAATGTGCTATGGGCAAGCGGTAGCACTTGATGAAAAGATGGCAGAGGCAAAGGAGAATCGGGTGAAAGGTGAAGGGGTCTGATCTGTGATTAGCCCATTCCAGTGTTGTGAACAAAGTTCACTTATCAACAATCTGCGTGATCCAAGTACATCCAGCCGTTTCTTGCATCCCTTTACGTGGTAAAGCTCGATGGCGTCTGAAATCATTGCCAGCCTTTCACAAAAATACGAAGCTGCCTTGAGATCAAACGACTTACTCTTCTTTCCTTCCTCTGTATCCAACCACACTGAGCATGATGTAGATGTGCGTGTTAAACGGTGCTTGGCTCCGCCGCTACTGATTTTCTTCGTTGCTGCAGTTCGAGGTACGGGTCTGTCCTGCTCTTCAAGAGAAACCCAAATCGCAACACGATGCGTCCGTCAACGGACCGGGACAAAGTAATTTAGACCCTTTCGCACCGCCATATAATCACAATCTTCATATTGGCAACATCCAGGATGAGGAGATGGAGGTTGACTACGTAGCCCTGGTACGCATAAGCACCCTACTATCTGATCCTCTAAGCTCTAATCCTAGCCCTTGCTATTCAGCTCAACAAATATTCTGTCGTTCCTCAACACTTCATTCTTGCTACAAAAGGTAGGACATGTCACCCTAGACATCCTCCCGGTTGATAATGGTATATCTGATGGTAGAGTACCGATCGCAGACATCACCCTTGACGCCTGCTGATTTGGTGACCACCTTTCGGATTTTACTTGCTGCCAAACGTGCTGGAAGAAATTTCTTCGCATTCTATAATTGTGAGCATTCTATACAGTCAGGCTTCTTCTCTGCGATTGACAGTATATCCGTACCTTCATAAGGTGGTGAAAAAAGCGGCGCCAGTCAACCTCATAAACACATACAATTCTTACCGCTGGTCGAGGACAAGCTACCTCCGGTTGAAACCCTCGCAATGACAACCAAACTTGAAAGATTGGGTTCGTTTCACTTTCCATGAAGCCGCTCCATCAGATACTGATATCTTGGTAGAGAAACCTTTCTCCCTTACGAGCCTTCCATATGCTAATCATATCCGGCGATATCCCTCCGATATATCTTCCTACGGCTACGATAGGCTGGAAGCAACGTTATCGCAAGCATTTTTACAGCTCCTAGACTTAGTGATCTCGACAGTTCGACATGATCCAGATTATCCAGTTGGGAAACTATCGTACAATGTGTGGATGACCCTGGAACATTTACACCTCATACCACGAAGACACGAACAATATAGATTGAGCGATGGAGCCATTGTCAGTGTCAATGCGCTGGGTTTTGGGGGTATGTTGCTTGTGAAGAGTGAAAATGAGCTGGAAGCAGTGAAGAGTGAAGGCATTGGCAAAATATTGCTGGGCGTTGGGCTTTCGAACATCCATGAAGAGCAGGTACGGGGTACAGCCGCCGAAGCTGTCGACGAAATATCCTTTAGATCTTAAGATATAATGGTCTCATACTATCACGAGGATGTATTTCTTTCTTGGTGGTTAGGCCACTAAAACTCTGAAAACTAATCGCAATACGCGCCCACGTTTGCAGGCTAAAGTAAGACCGTCTTTTAATCTGAATTCAATGCAAAGAAGCCATCTTACCGCAACATCGCGGGCATATCGATAAAGGATGCCTCTCTTGACGTTTAGTTGGCGCTTATCTGTAGCGTCCCATTCTTGTTTCCTGCAGATCTCCTCTTCAGAACTCACAGACCAATTAATCGTCCTAGAGTCGGCATCGATGATGATGCGATCTCCGTCCTGGACAAGAGCGATTGGTCCTCCGACACGGGCCTCGGGAACTACGTGCCCAATAATGAAACCATGGCTTGCACCAGAGAACCTTCCATCGGTAACCAGTGCTGTCTTGCTACCTAATCCTGCGCCTGCTAATGCCGCTGTTGGTCCTAAGTGATGTCGTCAAGAAACGCAAAACGTCATGATCAAAGAACTCCTCATACCCAGCATCTCCGGCATGCCGGGCGCACCCTTGGGTCCCTGGTACCTGAATACCAATACCATGCCTGGTTTGATTTCTCCGGCAGCAAGGGCGGGGTAGAAACCGTCAAGACTAATATAAGTAAGGTTTTCTCAATCCTCAACATTCATATACGCATGTATATTTATACCTGTCAAAGCATTTTGCGACCCCCTTAAGCCGAAAACAAAAAAATCAACGTCTCATATCTTTTGAACCGCATGCACAACGTACCTCGAAACGTGAGCCTTCTTTTCCAGTTAGCTTCGCTACAGCAGTCCCAGGTGCTAGATTGCCGCGAAGAATCGTCAAATGACCAGTTCTCTTGATCGGATTGTGTAGGGGTCGTACAACATCTTGGTTGTCGAACCTGAGCTCTTCGACATCCGCTAGGTTGTCGGCTAATGTTTTCCCAGTCACAGTAAGCTGGCTTCCGTCAATAAGATCGGTATGTTGTAGCAAATATTTTAAAATGGCTGGAACTCCTCCGATCTTATGAATGTCTTCCATATAGTATTTTCCTGACGGTCTATAAAAACTGAATAAATTCAACGGCCAATCAAGGACATCAAATGTACTTGAGATCAGCCAGATATGGCGTTTTTCCAGACACTTCTCTGAAGTCGTCAATAGTAAGCTCGACGTCTGCCGCTCGGGCCATGGCTAGCAAGTGCAAGACCTCGGAAAAATTAAGTAGAGCTCTTGATTACTGATAGATGGACTAACTGCGTTCGTCGATCCACCAAGAACGGTTATAATAACAATAGCATTGAAGAAAGAAGCACGAGTCAATATATCCCTAAGCTTGGATGTCGGTAGGTCTGCGCGAGGGGGGAGAGATCGGATAAAACCTTGGTTTTATGTCTAGCTCAAGCAATCGTTTGAGATATGTGGCCGCTTTAAAACACTCTTGCACTTTCGCTACATTATTTGTCATCATTGTTAAGTTCATTATCACCGTGGCTTGCCCTCACCAGGATATGTAGCAGGTGTACTGGAGGAGTATGGGAGGGACATCCCGAGGACCTGATCGGGAATGAACGACGGGACTCAAACTACAAAATGAGCGAGATGCACCTCCAATGCTGTGCTCATCGTATTGGCTGTGTACATGCCACCACAAGCCCCAGGTCCAGGACATGCGTGGCGAACGACATCAAATCGCTCCTCGTCAGTAATCTTGCCTATTGCGAATGCACCTAAACGGAATGTCAATGTTATTCTAATCCTCCTTGTTAACAGATGTGAGAGAACCGAATGACTCGAATGCGTCAGAAATATTGACGGTTCCACCTTTCTGATAACCCATTGAAGGACAATCTGAAAACAGACGTGAGCATTTACAAACTCTTTCCGGACGATGTTTTCACCGATATTACGAATGCCAGGCAGAATCGAACCTCCGTAGACGATGATAGTTGGACGATTGTGCCGCACCGCTGCCATGAAACACCCCGGCATGTTTTTGTCACATCCGGGTATAGAGATATTGCCATCATAATGTTGTGCCTTTCAACAGCTCTACAAGTCAGCGTGGATCACCCGGGCAAAATGACCATCGCACTAAGACAACCTGGAAAGAGAAAAGGGCGTTGGTGTTGATGATATCTATGCATGTTATCTCACCGATTCAATGGAATCTGCAATCAAGTCACGACTGGGAAGACTGGTCAAGAGAGGGACACTCAGGATAGCGACTCTCATAAGGAAAGGTACCATACTACGTACGAATATCGCATGCCTGGTGTAAGTTAGGTTGACGCCAATCCTAATCGCAAATAATCTATCTCACCCTCTGTCCCCATTGTTATTGCATCACTGGAATTGCAATCTTAATAAACCGAGGAGAGGCATTTACTCTTGTGGGCATTACCTGATTCCTATCGTGTTGAATATAAACCCGACAAGGCCTTCTTCTTTACATCCTTCTTTAACGTGCTTTGCAAGATCGAGCTAAGGTCATATTGGCATCATTAGAAATCTTGGTCAATACGAGCCGCACCAGATGTGAATTGCATGGGTTGCCTTTAATGATGGATAAATGTGTCAGAGGATCCTGTCCTGCCAACATACATACCTTCCCACCAGATCGGCGATATACCAATCTGTAACGCATGAATCGGTAGCCAATGGAAGAACGGCGTATCAAACCTGTGGTTTATCCATATCATCTTCGCTCAGACCAACCGCGTACACTACACCGTTTTAAGGCAAGCCATATCGAACTACGATCAGAAGGAAGCGCACGCATTGCCTGGGCGCCACCATGAGTCTTTGGTATACTTCAAGTTTTAGCGCGTTTCTATAGCTAGATCCTTGTGCTTCACCTTGTTTTGAGTCAATTGACGGGAGATTCTGTTCAATGCACCATTAAGGCTAGTGTGGGTCCCGCCAGTTACGTGATGACTGTAATATGCTATAGGCCTGGCTTGACAAAGGCAACAGTGCTCACATTTGTATGTCGGACATAGTGTCGGCGTACTAATCGAATCAATCAATCGATGTATGTCACACTGTCTCTATAATAAATCATACTATCAACTCAAAAATCGAAGCCATTTCTCCGAAACACATCCAAACTACCCTTCGACTTGGCTATCTCGGCAAGGTCAGATCGTTCCTGACAAGGGAGGTCAGCGATTGCCGGGCTTTCGTCAAAGAAAGAACCTGCCATAGCTTCAAGTGCACGCCGGAGAGTTTGCCGCAACTGGTCGCTTGTGTCACCATCTGTCATCTCCTGCAGACTCAGCGCGCTCAAAAAGTGTTCTGCAGACTCTTTAAAAGCGCCAATATTTAGACCTAAAATAACTAGGTAAGAGGGAAGGAAATAGCTGTCAGATACGTACAAGCAACGCCGACATTATAAATGGCGCGTGTATAAGTGGGTCGCAAGCTCAAAGCCTCTCTGTAGGCACCTAAGGATTCTTCGGGCTTATGACCATTTGATAGGGCCGACCCTAATCGGTTCCACAGAAGGTAGTCCTTTTGTCCATTAGCAGGTTGTCAAGCTCCCCATATCAAAAACGTACTTTCGGGCGCACAGAAAGCGCAGCCTCAAAACAATCTCTGGCTCTGTCGTATTCTCCGTTCGTGTAGAAAAGAACACCAAGCGCGACTTGGACGTCCGCGTCCACAATTCCTTGACTATGTTGGGCGCGTGCTAGACCAATAAAGAGATCGGTCATGCGTGAATGGGTATCCCATGCTGAATGCGTTTTCATAGCCTGTATAGTTTCCTCTGGTACAGGATAATCAACATATGTTGCCCTCAGCCAACGGAGTAGCATGACGTGTGATGCCTTGTTGTATGATTCATTCGTAAATGAGATAGCCAACGACTTTGTCCATGTGTTATCGCAGTTGGCGAGATAGGAAAGGTCTTACTCACCAACATGCCTGGTCCTGGTTTGCCGACTGCCTCTGCCAACTTCACGCCCTGCATCATGGCACGCATTCCCGCTTCTTCGCGCTCATCCATTGTTCTTACATCTCCTAAAAGTATCCAAGCTTCGTATCCGCCTTCTCCTAAATCCTCCTTCTGAATTGCTGCTTCAAGCATTAACGCCGCTTCTGATAGGGAGCCATTCGATTCCAACAATATTTTTGCATCCTTCAGAAGAGATCCGCTTGTAGATGTCGAAAGATCCAAAAATTTGTTAGCTTTATCTACTCAAGTTAATCGATGCTAATGCATGAATTTGCCCTTGCTTACCGAAAGTATAGTCTGGAATTATCGGCAAACCTTCACCATCAAAGTGCATGTACGGTTCTGACGATTGGTCATCGATGGGGAAGTCGCCTAAACCACTCTCCCAAGCTTCCTGCATAGATGCACCATAATCCAGCTCATCTCGCTGTGAAGACATGAGTTGACTAAATTCTGCTTCCCATTTTGTTCTGTCTTTTTCTGGGGGTGGTAGAGTGGAATGTCTTAACTCTTCCCACATTCTGGCATAGCTTTAGAGGGTAGACGTATCAAAAGCCTGACATGACACCCACTGATTGAAATCGGCCTGTTCTTCAGTGACTTCCTTTGCATCTTGTATATGCGAGTCTTCTAATTGAGCAGAGGCCAACGAAGCTGCAACTTGCTCAAATGCTGCTTCGAAATCTATTTCACGATTTTTGCCCTTCCCCTTTCCCGGATCTATGGTCTGATTGAAATTGACCGCATAAGTGCCTGACCATCCCTTGTTGTACATGCTCATAGGTGGCATTGACCCGTACACTCCTGAATGGGGTGGATGTAAGGACTGCTGAGCTGGAGATGCGTCAGTTAATGCAGAGATCAGTCAGGGCCCACATACAATCAGGGATAAAAACGTTCTGCTGTTGCCCCGAGGGACCAACATTATGCAGAATCGCAGAATCGCTAAATTCGCTTGCCCAGAGCGCCGGACTGGAGTTCAGGGCCACCTGTTCCATCTTCCAGATATTGAAAACGTTGGATTCGTGTGCCATAGAATGTATTCTATGCTGTCCAACAGGGCTTTCTTTAGAGTGAGAAGGGAGTAAATATGTAGTCGAATCTGGAAGGGGAGGTCTCTGCTGCCCCAGTGTCCCGTCAAAGAACCGACGTGCAAGAGCTATATCATGGTCATTCGCACCACCAACACCGACCGTCCCAGGAAGTTGGCGTAGCTACGGGTAGGTTAAAACAGGAATTTGAAAGAGTATGAACGAACGCGCGAACGCTTGAAGAAGAAGGGCCCGATATCCTGTCCTACATCCATGTGAGACGGATTATGAGATATTATTCAGTCATATTTCTTGCCTGCTGTAAGCTTCGATCACCCTCTGTATGTTTGACGACTTGGGCCAATGGATTGGTAGAAATGCCGCATTCCGCACCAGAGACGAGGCTCTGGAAAGCCATAGGAGATGACAAACCAATGCCAATGAGTAAGGGTCGGACCGGCAATAGCCGGCGGCAGTGTTGCAATCACAACGTGTCCATACACGGTAAAAACTCAATTAAATTAAATTGTAGCGCCCATCGAAGGCGTTTGAGCATTCTTGAGCGAAACATGTGTAACCGCCAGCTTATGGCTGCCGATGGCCAGTCTCCTAGCTGTATGCCAGCTCCCGAGCGGGAGGGAACGCCATCACGTGATAGACGCGTGGTGAGCGAGGTTCCCACGCACACCTGTTTGTTTAACCAACGGCGACCGACGCGGCGTTCAGTATCATATCATTCACGACGACGACAAGTCGGACTAATTTCCGCGCTCCTTTATGTTAACCGGCCGCAAGTCCCCACAGTCTCTGCGGGACAGACTGTATTCCAACTCTCCCGATCCGCTCAAATCCTCGATATTGCGCGAATCTGGTATGGGTTGGACCTCGACTCCTCCGGGAAGCGAAGACTCCCAGAACAATGGCTCTATTACATCTCCGCTGAGGATTACAAAGAGGGAATCTCCTCATTCCTCGAGTTCGCAATTGGAACGGCGCACCTCCTCCAGCTATAAGCACCTTCGTAACAACCATCTCGTGACCAAATCGCCATTCAAGTCACAAATACCGACACCCTCCACGCCCTCTCGTCCTTCTTCAGTTGCATTTCCGCCCATTAGACGAGTATCTGGAGAGAAACGGCCCCGCCCGACATCAATACATGAGCAAGCAGAGAGTGAGCGGCCATTTGCGCTGAAAAGGGAACGTCGACAAAGCAAGGGGTTTCAGGATCTTCTCGAAAAAGAACCTGTGTCCAAAAGTCCCTTTCGCCTCCAACATACCGCCTCTTCACAGACACCTCCTCTGATTCCTTCCACTCCAGAATTGAGGCTTCCAGTACCTTCAACTTCTCAAACTAGCGTAGACCACACTCCATCCCCCAATACTGGTCCCTCCCCAGCTAGATCATCTTTGGTTAACCGGCGGTTCTTTGGACCACGGCTCAGTGGCTTGGGTCAAAAGGTGCTAGGCAAAACTGTCCATTTTAAAGACCGTTGTGATGTTATGGAATATGCCCCTGACGAGGACGAGAAGGATTTTGCGGACGGAGAAGAGATGTATGATTCAGATGATGAAGACTCATTCTTCCATGGCATGCCCAGTACTCCACTTCACTCTGCTGATGTTCCAGATGAAGATGCTTCCTTTGACGGCATCCATCTATCGGACGTAGAAACAGAAACACATGATCCACCACTTCACCTCGATCCTGATGTCAGCATAACCGGGTTTGTTGATGAAATATTTGCCTCTACTTCCGCTGCAGGTGAGATTTCGGCCCCATTGAGGTATAGTACGCCACCACGTACAGCTGATATTCCTCCGGAGCTGGAAACGGAAAATGGGGTTCCTTTGGGACGTAGCCATCATGCAGAACGTAGCCTTCAACACCACCAACAGCAATGCCAATCACCTCATCCCGCGCCTCCTTCCTTTTCTCCCCATCAGTCTCCAGATCAATTGCAAACCAGACGTTCATCTTCCGTTCCTTGTAGTCCAGGTGATTATTCTTGCAACACTAGCATTTCTTCCTGGGCGTCTTCGCTCAGTCAGTCCGCGACCTCCCTCCCATCTTCCTTTGTTGGTACCAGTACACCTCCACTCAGGTGCTCGACTGATGTCGAACCTATCTGGAAGGCCGAAGAATCGGAGGAAGATATTAAGATAGATAACGATCTAAATTTACCTGTGAGCCCATCCCCGATGAAGAGGCCATTAGTACATGGCACGGAAGACGTACCTGATGCTAATATACTAATTCCTATGGCAAATGGTAGGCTTCACCTTTGGACCGAACGGACCGGTGTTCACGATCGATTAGCATCTCACGATGAGGCCTCAACATCTTTCTTGGCTTCTAATCCTTCGATACAAGAAATTCTTAACGATTCTGTGCATAAAGACAAAGACGATTCATTGAACTTATCCATTGGGAACTCAGAAATCAGTCTTACCGGCTTAGGTAGAGACCCAGAGGTATCGATGGCTGGTATTGAGAAAGTGAGCTCTTAACGTTACTATTATTCTCGTTTAACCACCTGGACAGGAGCAAAAATCTTTTTCTGAAGCCGATGCAATCCTTGGAGAAGAACCGTTCAGAAGTTTGTCTCCTCACCCAGTAGTCATACTAGGCTCACGCTCATCTCCGCTGGCGAGAGATCGCAGCCGCAGCCCCGCTCCCACATCCTCCCAGCTCCCCTCTCCATCATTACGAACCACTTCTCCCTTATCGACGAATCGCACTCAAAGCAGCGGTAGTGGTAGTCTTACGGGCCGTCAACGTATCACACGCGAAGATGTCCACCGACGTCTGCTGAAAAGACGTAGCTTCGGAAGTCCCGCACCAGAAGTTGAATCAGAATCTAGGGCATCTTCTATCTTTGGCGGATCAAATAGCACTTCGGAAGACATGATACAGAGTGAAGCGGAAAAGCCAGTCTCGGTCGATGTCGAAATGTGCGAACGTGTAACAGGCGAATGCGAAACCTCACTCCTTGGAGCCGACGACAGTAGTCAACGCGCTATCGGAAATGGGACCGTAGAGGGTAGAACAGATGGACTTGACAGCCTTGGAGTTCTGACAAGAGTATCCGGTGACGATGTTAAAATGGACAGCGTTAGCAGTGGGAGCAGCGGAAAGAGCAGCGCAACCGTGGTAGAGGCTGTGGACCATCCTAGCATCAAGATAGAATTTAACGACGTCGATATGGACATGAAAAGCGCCCTTGACCGGTTAATGGACGACGTAGCCGGCGTTGGCAGCCGCGAAGGGGAAGATTCAATGATGACAGAATGCGAATCGTACAATGCAAGTATAAATGATATCACAAAATTGAAGGGTTCCCCTCTCACTCGTGCTATGACTGATCCAATACCGTTGTTGCATACTTCCACTGGAATTGGGTTCTCGCCCGATAAGGACAAAAGTGACTCTTCAATCGAAGCTGCCCCACCCCCATTGCCACCTAAGGAAAGCTCTAGGAACCGTGAACAAGCGAGTAGAAGCAATGAGACGCATCAAATGGAAGTGGAATGCGACGAAGAGTTAGAACAATCTGGGGAAAACGTTTATTCATCTCGCGCTGCCGGTCAAGCCCAGAATAGACATGCACAGCAACGGCTTTTGGGAGTTGGGCGACCGAGCCGAAGGAGGAGCATGAGCACAGGAGATGCAGACCTTCTACGCGAGCGGAACGGACCAGGGCTGTTGGATGGAGTCGTTGGTGAAGGTGCAAATGATGCCCTTGCTGACAGCATCGAGAAGGAGCTGAAAAAGTTTGTGGAACCTCGGAAGAAAGCGGTAAGCCTATTCTTGCTCTATTCTTGCTTTAATGACTTCCTGACTTCATTGAATAGGGATATCAAGTACGCGAACGCGAAACAACGATCTATGCCTCTTCATCTGATCCAGATGGTGTGTCACATATGACTGGTCCTGGTGACGTGAACATTAGTAAAGCATGGCGTGCAGTTCGAAAGCCATCAGATATGGTGCGTTGATTCAATATTCTTTCATGCAATCAATTTACCTTTTTTGAAGAACGAGTACTCGAAACAGATCAGGGAGTTCAGAGCGCAAGAGAAGTCAGGAAAAGCATATGGCAAAATTTTCGTGAAAAGTAGGTGATATCACTGTTTACAAAATCTGGTCAGTAACTTAAACGTACGCCTTAGTTTTAGGCATCAAGAATATGTGTTTACCCTTGCCAAATCAGCCGACGTCGCTTACGTGCACTTTGAATAATGGGATTCATTTCGTTTCTACGCCTGAATGCCAACTTACGCAGAACACGCGGATAGATCAAGAGTTCGAGCTGTAGGTCAAGTCTGGGCATTATTGTGTGTGGTGCTGATAAATGTGTAGCATTGAACACAACAAGCTAGAATTTACTTTGACGTTGAACGTGAAACGAGACGCCCATATTATGGCTCAGTTCAAGTCTCTTTCACCTGCTCCTGTTCGTCCCCCACCTGCACCAGTCGTGCAGGCCCCAGCCAGGAGTGGTATGCGCAGCTTCTTCTCTTCGACGCCGAAGAAATCGTCCAGAGACAGAACCCCAGCTCCTTCACCGCCAGCTTCTGTCCATCATTTGCCTGACAATCTTGCAAGGTACATGAAGACAGATGGCACGTTAGCGCGTACTTTCGTAGCGTTCAAAGACGTCGCTGCTCACTGCGATGCCAGATTATTTGAGACAAGCTACCCTCTAATTGGTCAGCGTCTGGAAGTCGGCGGAAAAATCTCCACCCAGCAGGTGGGAGAGCTAGTGTTACAGATATTTAGACTTCCTCCACTCCCTGGCGTGTCATCCGAGCAATTACCGCAGAGTCTCGACGAATGCTGCCGTGGGTTAAGACATCTCAATTGGCACAAAGTTACATACTTTGAAGGCACTCTTACACAAAATGGCGGGGATTGTTCGGTAAGTATATAACATGTATCATCCCTTAATTCACAACTTATTTCATACTCAGACGTGGCGGCGGCGGCGATTCCGCGTTATTGGCGCGAACTTGGTAGCCTTTAATGATATCACGAAGAAAGCAATTGTGATGATTGACCTTAAAAAGGCTATTGCCGTCGAAGATGACCAGCAAGGAAGGGGCACTTCTATAAGTCCAGCTTCTGGCTCTACTTCGCGACACGAATACGACGTGCTATGTGTAGAGCGTTCTTTCCACCTCGTTTTCCCAGAGGATGAGATTGCTTTTTTTGCTGATACGGACGAAGAAAAGGCTAAATGGTACGTCTAAGATGGTGTTGAGGTCAATATACTAACTTCCTCACCCCAAAGGTTGGATATTTTCAGGGCCCTTGTTGGTCATATTCCTCCCTATCCGTTATGGGGAGAGCTGCTCTGGCAACGGCACGAAGAGCTCGCTAAGCGGACTCAATCTCAGGATTCATCGGTTCGGGCATAAAGGACAATGATTCGTTTCTATTTTCTCTCACTGATTCTTCCAATTTTTGCGCACGCACTGTCTTGTCCATGATCAGGTTTATCATGCTACCCTCAATTAATCTCCTACCTCACCATCCGCTCTGTGAAGTGTATTTTTGTGCTATTTAACCACTGTGTATAAACCACCGTGTATACAATGAGATCAATCGCATTTCACATCAATCTTACGGTTCCTGATAGCTTTATGGACAATTGATAGGATTCCAAGTGATAGCTCCCGAGTCTCCTTTATCAAGGTTGTCCAAACTAGTCATCTCTTCACTTGTCAGTTCGAAGTCAAAGACCTGTGCATTGGAGCGAATTCGTTCAGGTGTGCTGCTTTTAGGCAACGGGACAAAGCTAGCCCACTCGAATTGTGAGGCGCAGGTACCTTTGACTCAAAGTGTCATCCTCACCCTTTTTGAATAGACCAGCGAAGGAGAATTTGGGCAGGATCACGACTATACTAGTTACGGAGTCGAATTGACCAGTACACACATGTTGCAGGTAACATACCTTTGTAGCTATCTCTTGAATGACAGGATCATCCATTTTGCCCCTGACAAGAGGCGAATAGGCTTGGATGATAATATTGTTCGCACGGCAATATTCTGTTATGGGTTTCTGTTGGCAAAAGGGATGGAGCTACATGCCAGTGAGTGGAGTGAAACGTTAGTGCAAAGCACATTACCTCGATTTGGTTGACGGAAGGTTGCTCATATCCGGCCTCTCTGATCTCTTCCAAATGATGAACGTTGCTGCAGGTCTTTGTCAGGTTTGAAATTGGGCCAGAGAGATCAACCATACATACTAATTGGAAACGCCAACGGTCCTAATCTTCCCTGAGTCTTTGGCTTCTTGAAGAGCCTTGTATGTCTCCTGCCTTTTCTGGGGACCAGACAAGGGATCGTGAATGAGAAAAAGGTCAATGTAATCTATAAAAAAAGACGTGTCGGGGGATCGAATAATACTGAATTATTAGCCATGACTTGCCGAATTGAAACCTGGCGAGAGATTCGTTTACGCCTTCAAGGGTGGATTCATAACCGTGGGATTTGGAGACGCATTTAGTCGCTAGCAATTGCCAAGGTGATGGCATGAGATATGAGACTGCATCGTACATACTTATGAACAATTCTTCCCGGTTCAGGCCAGATGCCCGAACCGCTTCACCGACGGCAGCTTCGTTGCGATAAGCCTGTGCCGAATCGACATGTCTTATATTGGTTAGATGAATGTAGCGCGTTTATGAAGCTCTTGACCTGTAGCCTGCCTCAAAGGCCTCAAGACATGATTTCTTGGTATCGTAGTTTTGATATACCCCGAATCCGAGAACGGGCATATGGTAACCTGTATTATACGTAAATGGCCATGGATGCGGTATCGAAATTAGACATACCTGTGCTGAGGCGGACAGTTGTCATTGTCAAAGTATGATGCCGGGACCAAGTCCGATAACGGAGCGCTGCCAAATATTCCAACATGTCTGTGTACTCCTATGTAGACACTCCCAACTCAAATCTAGTACGTGACCTGTTTCTACTCATAGTAGTTGCTGAAGAAGACGGTGGCAGACGTGCTGTATCTGTCGGTAAGCCTGGACGAAGGTACTTTGAAGGGACTGCCGCTTATGCAAATTTAGGAATCCGTTTGTCGACCCGACAAAGACGAAGACGTGTGCTCATACTTTCTGCTACGAATGCATCCTCGACGCTCTATCGCATGCGCCTCAGTGTCCCGTAGATCGGTCACCACTCTCCATTAAGGAACTTGGGCCTGCAGATTCCATTGTTCGTGCGGTACGTGCTTCTGAGAGTAGCTACGTTGCATGCTGATAGTGTTCCAGCTTGTGGACGAACTACTAGTCGAATGCATACATCATGAACAAGGATGCGATCATGCTTGTGAACGCCAATTACTTCCGGCACATCTGCGCGAAGATTGCGCATATAGCGAAGCGCCATGCCAGGAAGAGGGATGTACAGAACAGGTGCTTAGGATGGACATGGGTTCACACATGAAGATTAAGCACAAAGCAAAGGCACCAGATGCGAGCCATGAGGGAGCAGGGCACGATGTTGATTCGGTAAAGTGCAATTGCGTAGCATCACATTCAATGTGCTTACTCAAAAAATAATATAGATCAGTACGAGGCTGGATTGTCCGCAGTCGAAGAATGGGTGTCCTTTTACGACGAACGAACCAGATATATTGTCTACCCACCTGGAGACGTGTGCATATGAGGGTATAAAGGGATATTTTGGCGTTTGCACAGGACGAAGTGCATCGCTGCTGGAGCAGAATATGCTTCTTCGACATCGTGTCACCGCTTTGGAAACCTCTCTTCAGATTCTTCGTCGCGAAATGGAAATTATCAAACATGCATTAGGTCCGTGGCTCAGAACGGAGGTGAATGGGGCACGCCAAGATGGGATGCCATCTACTGCCTTGACCGAGGTCAACCAAGATTCTAACTATGCAGCTCGAGATGCGCAACTATATGGGAACACGATGGCAAGCGGAGACGCACACGGCACAGAAAATGGAGGTGAGATGACTGATCCCCAAGGGTACCATCGTGCGCTTGGATTTCCGCCATTGCGGGCACCGCATTTATCGCCGTCGACATCTCGGGCAATGTATACGCCAAATAACATAGTACCTGTCCCTCACCTATCGTCTGTGGTTGCACCGTTGGACCTGGGGACGAGCGTTCAAGGAACACTGTCTGGGCTGCGGGAGAGTGTGCTGGCGCTGGCGGCTGGTGTGGACTCGCTGGGTCGTCGAAGTGAGATTGCGCTAACCAACGAATCATTCAGATTTGGGGAGGAGATCATGTCACTTCGGGCTAGCATTAATGGGCTGAGAATGCAGGTGCGTCAAGCGGACGAATGGAAGTATAGTAGGCTAATTAGCGATGAGGTGCATACGATGATGATGGAGCGGAATGCGCAGTTTACAGGACACGGGCAGCTGGGAGGGGATGGAATGTGGACCACGAAGCTGTAGATAGTCTATAAAGCAGCACTTTGAATCTCTGCCCAGTGGGCATCAAGACGGTCAAGCAGGTCCTGGACCTCGCGGACTGCGGCCTTGCGTTCGCGACGAGCAAGGTCCCAGTGATGCTCTGTGGTAATGCCGTCGAGACGGAGGAGGGACTGAAGTAAAAGCTCGCCTAGACGGGCATGGTCCTTTTGTGCGCCGTTGATGAGGAAGGCGTTGAGGTCTGGAGAGAGGTTGGTGCGAACAGAGTGGAGCTCTGCTTGAATGAGGGACAGGACGGCGTTCTCTGAAGTATCTGAAGGGGGAGGGAGCACGGGTGGAGTGAGGGGAATGAGGGATAACTTTGAGTTTGGACGGAGATGGTAAGCTGAGATGGGGGCTGTGTCATCGTTGAGAAGGGCGCCGGCGTGGATGAGCTTGAAGGCTGTAGGGTGCAAACCGGTGCGAAGAGCGATTTGTGCGCGAAGAGAGGCGAGGGAGGAGTGTGGTGGGGGAAGGTCGAGGAGGAGGCGTGCGTTCGGTGTGCGGATGGAGAGCATGAGAGTGGCAGCAAGTGACAGCTGTGGCGCGGTTGCTACTCGTCCCCGCGCCATGTCCGACCGCACACCCCGAACCCGTTCTCTTGCAAATCTTATCGCAAGCCGCTCCTCCGCCTCTGCAACTCCCATTCCCCCCTCTCTCCAAGCAAAAATGCTCGCAGTACGCTTCTGATTTTTATCTTCCAATCCCCGTTCACTCCTCCCAGTACGTCACCATGGCTCAGCCTTCCTCCACTTCTGCAGTCGAAGACACCGCCGCAGCCCTCCAGCGCGCCTCTCTCGCTTCTCCCTCCATCCACCCAGGGCACACTCTACCCCCCTCCATGCCCCCCAGAAGACAAAAACCTAATTTCTCCCTCAAAGACATCCAGTCCAACCCCGCCGGCCCTGCTGCTGGAGGCCCAGCGGGTGCAGGTCTTGGTGCAGGCCGTCCCTCTTTCATGGATCCGCCCAGGCGCCAGCCTCCTTCCGACTTCTCGTCCCCCTTTTCCAACTTTTCCAGGATTGTGTTTGTGTCCTTCCCTCCCGCCCTCCCTCCTCTCATCTCCTTTTCCAGAGATCCCTCCGGCGCCCTTAACTTCGAGGGAAAGGCCGTTCTCCACGCAGCCGGAGTCGACTTTTCAAACGGCGTATCCTTTACAATCAACATGGAGGAGATGCAGCTCGATGAGGAGCTCGGCAAGGGTAACTATGGGACCGTGAAAAAGGTCTTGCACAAGCCCACAAATGTCGGAATGGCCATGAAGGTGGGCTTTTCAACACACCCTCCCCGTTTCTTCTTATCTATTCTGTTGCATAGGAAATACGCTTAGAGCTCGACGAGGCCAAGCTCAAAGGTATCATCATGGAGCTCGATATCCTTCATCGTGCCGTCGCCCCAGAAATAGTCGAGTTTTACGGCGCCTTCTTTATCGAATCTTGCGTCTACTATTGCATGGAGTACATGGATGCTGGCTCTCTTGACAAGCTTCAGGGAGCGGGCGTTCCCGAGGATGTCTTGGGCAGAATCGCAAGTAGCATGGTCCGTGGCCTCAAATTCCTCAAAGACAATCTGCAGATTATACATAGAGGTATGTACTGTGTTCAAAAGTCATTCCCTTCTTAACTATTTCAGACGTCAAACCAACCAATGTACTCGTCAACAAAAGGGGAGAAATCAAGTTGTGCGATTTTGGCGTTTCTGGTCAACTGGAAAAATCTCTGGCCAAGACTAACATAGGCTGCCAGAGTTACATGGCTGTAAGCCCTTGTCAGCTCACGCTTTTTGGCCCTTCTGACTCTTGCTAGCCCGAAAGGATCAAGGGTGATCAAAACAATCTGGGGACTTATACAGTCTCGTCAGACGTATGGTCCTTGGGACTGTCCATGATAGAGATTGGTCTAGGCAAATACCCTTACCCTCCAGAGACCTATTCCAATGTGTTCGCACAGCTGACTGCGATCGTACACGGCGATGCCCCCAAGTTACCCACCGACAAATTTAGCAAAGAGGCATGCAACTGGGTCGCAAGCTGTCTTGTAAAAGACCCCGAAGGCCGGGCTACATACAAGGAGCTTTTAGTAAGTCTCGCCCCATATCAGGAATCCCAAATATTCATCTTGTTGTAGGAAATGCCATTTCTCGTCGCAGACAGCCAGCGAACGGTAGACATGGTGGCCTGGGTTGACAGAGCTTTGAAATACCGACTGGCAGACATTGCCCCTGGCGCGACCGCACAGAGCTCTTGTGCGTGATCCTGTTTTGGAACATCAAGATTCATCTTCGGATCACCCTCTGATGGGCATATATTGGAGGTTCCACGTCGCCATGGTAGGTATCCCAGGCCATACACGATTTGCCGCGCATCCTGTCCATTCCTGCACCTCAAGCCAAGCCTTCAGACTTTATTTTTGGATTTATTCCCCCCATGATTTTACTTTTCGCCTGGTCGATCCTCTACCGACAACCCAAGAGAAAGTGTAGTGGAGAGCTATATACGCAACATGCTCCCGTTTACCAACTCTTAGTCGGGACTGCTTACCATTGAATAAGTATGGCATGACCAAGACCTTCGAAACGGCAAGGGGCACGACATTGCGCAACTCATCACTTGCCCGCGTTGGGAGAATGGACTACGGGCTCATTAGAATTATGTGTTATCTTAGATTCCCACTTTAAAGAAATCCTAATGCTTATATGGCACTGTTTCGGACTGACCGGCTTTTGCCGGTATATCAAAAGATTATCTGACTCGCCTCAACTCATCAGTTACCATGTCGTTCCAACTACACGACAGTGAGTGTAATGTTTGACATCAAGAGTCCTACATCCTAATTCTTCCCAGTTACAGCGCCATTCGATTTTGCAAAAGAGGAAGAAAAGGTTTTGTCCTTTTGGCGAGAAATAGATGCGTTCCAGACGAGCCTCAAGCTTTCAGAGGGTCGGCCAGAATTCTCTTTTTATGACGGCCCCCCTTTTGCTACTGGTCTCCCCCATTACGGTCATCTCTTGGCCGGCACCATCAAAGTACGTCGTTATCTCATCGTCGCTCACGAGTATGGAGATAAGCTTTTAGGATATTGTGACTCGACATGCCCATGTTACAGGACATCATGTTACCAGGCGTTTTGGATGGGATACACATGGTCTTCCCGTCGAGCATGAAATTGACAAACGTCTCAACATCACAGGCAGAGCCGACGTCCTTGCCATGGGTATCGATAAATATAATGCAGAGTGCCGTGCCATCGTAATGAGGTATGCATCTGAGTGGAGATCGACAGTAGAACGTATGGGGCGCTGGATAGACTTTGACAACGACTACAAAACTCTCAACTTGTCGTTTATGGAATCCATCTGGTGGGGATTTAGTGAGCTGTTCAAGAAAGACTTGGTATATCGGGGGTTGAGAGTCATGCCTTATACAACGGGATGCATGACCCCGTTGTCCAATTTCGAAGCCGGACTGGCGTATAAAGACGTCAATGATCCTGCCAGTGAGCAAACTACCACCCTGCTCTTCCACTCTTATATACCCTTGTGTAGTCGTTGTGTCATTCCCTCTAGTCGATGACCCGACTACTAGTCTGCTCGCGTGGACAACGACTCCTTGGACACTTCCTTCCAACTTGGCACTATGCGTCCACCCAGATTATATCTATGTCAAGATTCACGATCAGGAACGCGACCAAAACTTCATCATTCACGAAAAGTTGCTCAAGTCTTTGTACAAAGACCCAAAGAAAGCCAAGTACAAAAAGGTCACCCAGTTTCAAGGAACTGACATGAAAGGATGGCGATATGTACCTTTGTTCGAGTACTTTACAGAACAGGTTGGTACAGGTTGTTCCATTTTTCGTATGAAGGATCTGACGTGATATAGTTTGAAGATAGAGCGTTCAGAGTCGTGGTTGACACCTACGTTTCAGATGAAGATGGCACAGGTATTGTACACCAAGCGCCTGCTTTCGGTGAAGACGACCATCGCATTGCTGTTTCAAACAATATGGTGCGTTACGACGAACTCCCGCCGTGCCCAATCGACGAATCTGGCAAATTCACCAAGCAAGTCCCCGACTTTGCGGGCTTACATGTGAAGGTGGCAGTCGATTCTATCCGTTCTGTGAGATTGATCGGTTTACAGTCGTAGGCGGCAGATGGGCCAATTCAAAAAATGCTAAAATCCAAGGGACGTTTGATCGTCCAATCTACTTTGAACCACAGTTACCCATTCTGCTGGAGGTAGCATCTCCACATCTTACGATGTGACTCTGTCCTGATTTGGAACAGATCCAATACGCCTCTCATTTACCGAGCCATCCCTTCTTGGTTCGTGAAGGTCACTGGCATTGTAGATCAATTGTTGTCAAACAACGAACAAACGCGATGGTTTGTGCCCTTCAAAATACAGTTTTCATGTATCTGAAATTCGTGCAGGGTGCCACAGAGCGTTGGTGATAATAGGTTCGGTAATTGGTTGGCGAACGCTAGAGATTGGACTGTTTCTCGCAGTCGTTATTGGGGAACGCCCATTCCATTATGGGCAAGCGATGACTTGGAAGAAGTGAGTTTCTGTCATTTCTCTTCTGACTGTTCCAAGACAGCGTTCAATAGATCATCTGTGTTGGATCAGTCGAGGAGCTCGAAAGACTTTCTGGCGTTACGGGCATTAAGGACATTCATCGAGAGTCGATTGATCATCTCACCATCCCTTCACGAAAAGGCAAAGGCCATCTCAAGCGCGTTGAAGACGTTTTTGATTGCTGGTTCGAATCCGGGAGGCAAGTTTGTTCATTTGTCCAGGGCTGTCACATTGATTTTTCGGACAGTATGCCGTTTGCGCAACTTCACTATCCCTTTGAGAACAAAGAATTGTTTGAGAAAACACATCCCGCCAATTTCATTTCCGAGGGTATAGACCAGACGAGAGGTTGGTTCTATACTCTTCTTGTCCTGTCAACGCATCTCTTCGGGAAGGCCCCTTGGAAGAACTTGATCGTGACTGGTCTTGTGCTGGCTGCGTGGGTAACCGTCCTCGGTTGCAATTCGATATCTAATTTGACTGTCTAGCGACGGCAAGAAAATGAGCAAGAGCCTGAAAAACTATCCTGATCCCAACTTGATAATCGATAAATATGGTGCCGATGCCGCTAGGTAAAGCCATTTGGGGTTCGTCTCTTCTCCCATGCTAAATATCAGAAAGGATGTTCCTCGTTAATTCTCCTATTGTCCGTGGTGACAATCTGCGCTTCAGAGAAGAGGGTGTCAGAGAGGTCCTCTCCCGTGTCCTTCTCCCATGGCTTAATTCCTTTCGCTTTTTCCTGGGACACGTAGCACTGCTAAGGAAACTCACCGGCCATAATTTCATGTATAGCAAGGATGCTCCTCTGCCGAATAACGTCATGGACCGCTGGATCCTGGCACGATGTCAGTCACTCATCAGGCTCGTGAGAGAAGAGATGGCTGCCTACAGGTTATATACCGTCATTCCTCGCCTCTTAGATCTCGTAGACGAACTTACGAACTGGTATATTCGATTCAACCGGAAGCGCTTGAAAGGTGAAGATGGAAAAGAGGATACCCTATCGGCTCTGAACACGCTTTTTGAGACTTTATTCACACTCTGCCGGACCATGGTATGTTTTTAATGTTTTCCTATCAGAATGTTCAATAACGCGGTGACATTAAGTCCTCATATACTCCATTTATAACTGAGAATCTATACCAAACTTTACGAACGTTTATCCCTGAGGATCCCACGGCAGGAGACACTCGCTCTGTCCACTTCTTGAGCTTCCCTGAAGTGAAGGAGGAATACTTTGACGTTGAAATAGAACGCAAAGTGAAACGGATGCAAGCGGTCATTGACTTGACCCGAAATATCCGGGAACGCAATAACTTGTCATTGAAAGTACGTTCTTTTGAGAACTTGAGAGTGTGTATAACTTTTTGCAAAGGTTCCGTTGAAGGAACTACTCGTATTCCATCCTGACCCTGAATATATCTCGGATGTCGTATCCCTGCAACGCTACATTGAATCCGAATTGAACGTCCGGGATGTGGTTTTCACATCTGACGAGACACTGTCTGGAGTCCGCTACCGAGCAGTCGCAGATTGGCCTGTTCTTGGTCGCAAACTACGTAAAGATCTTGGGAGAGTGAAAAATGCGTTGCCGAATGTCTCGAGTGACGGTGTCAAAGCGTACATGGACACCGGGAAGCTAGCTGTTGACGGAATAGAACTCGTCAAGGGCGACCTTACAGTTCAGCGATATCTTGAACTCCCAACAGGTGCCGAAAGGCACTATGGCACACACACAGACAATGACGTTGTCATTAGACTTGATATCCAAGTGCATCCAGAACTACAAGGAGAGTGGTTAGCTCGGGAGCTAACCAATCGTGTGCAGAAACTTCGCAAAAAGGCCGGTCTGCGAGCTACAGATGATGTAGAGGTTTATTATAGTTTCGAAACTGGGACAGGTGGAGAGCTCATGAATGCTCTCAGAGAGCATTCAGAGATCATCAAGAAGACGGTCGGGAGTCTACCGAAGGATGCATCGGAGCGGGAGGGCGGGGAGACACTCATCGAAGAAGAGCAGGAAGTCGCCGATGTTAAATTCCTTGTATATCTGGTGAGGCCGTGATTAGACACAGAATAAAAAAAGAGCCAGTAATGTACAATAGATGAAGTAGCTGCCAGCAGAACTATTTTTTAGTGGAGCCAAAGCCTGCAAAGCCCATGAACTGAGCCATTTCACTGTTGTCATCTTGCATCATTTCAAGACGAGCTTGGTCTTTTGCCGCTTTCTGCTCTGCTTTTTTCTGTTCCCGTAGCGCTTTCTCCCTCGCTCTTATCTCTGCGAGTCGTTGGTCAAAATCATACGCCTTTGCAGCGGAGGCGGCTCTTGTTTTCTCGCGAAGGAAAGCTATGCGTTCTCGGACTTGTTCGATTGTTGACCTTTCTATCTTCGTAGTCTGACCGATGGCACGCAGGTCTGTAGCACATGTGAGAATAAGCGCTAAGAATGAGTATCTTTAACATACGTGCTCTGCTATTGATGTGATCCAAGTAGGCAGTGGTGTCCCGGTAGTTTCGATTGCAAGTCTCGCAATAAAAGCCAGGTTGTCCGGGACCTTTGCTGCTCAGATTCTGGACGACCATGGTCTTACCAAGGTTTTTATCCAGCTCCAGAGGTGCTTCGCGCTGCTGCATTAACCCGGTTGGGTCGGGAAGATTGGTTTTTCGACCACCTTTCCGAGGTCGTTTTCCTAGCAAACACACGAGTCGAGGAGGACTGGGATACCTGGAGGGACCATATACCTTGCTTCATTCGTTCCTCGTTTTCCTGCATCCGCTCTCGCTCTTCCTGATCCTTCTTCTTCGCTTTCTCTGCATACTCCTCTTTGTCCCACTTCTTTCTGAAATCGGTGTCAGAGGCTTTTGAGCTCATGGCGGCAGAGAGGACGCGCGGCTAAGCATGATTGATACTCGTGAGAATACCAGTTCAGGGCGCACGCGCTGCTGGTCACCGCCAGCCATGAGTCGCTCCCATGTCGACCCCGACATCCTCGCTGACGCCTTCTTTCCTGTACCATTTCGCGTGCTCGCTCTCGTAGGTCTCGGGATGCTGGGCTGGGCTACCAATTTACATGGTTTACATGCCTACAATATTGACGTTGTTTCTGCCATGGATCTCCATACGGAAGCCCATCCACCAAGTAGTCCACGCACCCGTCGCCGGAACAGCTACCGTCGCCGTACCTCCCCCCCATATCCAACCATTTACGCTTTATCCGTCGTATATTTCATCTGGTTATCTGTGACTTGGTTGATATATGCCTCTGCGACGCATGGTGTCCCAGGGACCGCGGATGCGTTCAAATATATCGTCGCTGTGGCCATACTTGTAATTATTGCAGCTCTGATATGTCCTTTCGATTTCTTGTTCAAACGAGACCGGGACCAATTTCTCAGGTGAGCCATGACTTCAGGTGTGCTTTTTTCTTTTTTTTCTTAATAAAAAAATATGTGCAGTGCCCTTTCTCGTTGCGTATTTCCTGCAAAGTCAAGTCCTATCCTCTTTGCGGATGTTGTCTTGGCGGATATCTTCACATCATACGCCAAAGTACTAGGTGACTGTTGGCTATCGCTCTGGATGTTACTTCCAGGAAACAGTCTTTTGCATCAGTCTTATGGTCCAGACTGGACATGGTGGATCCTGCCCTCCGTAATGAGGTATATTCTGAAGATATTGGTCTCTGTCACAATGACTCAAGTGGGGAAGTCTGCCTTACCTAGTGCGGTTTCGTCAATGCCTGATCGAATATTTTTTGCCGCCTAATGAGAGTTCTCGACCTCTATTCAACGCCTTGAAATACGCAACCTCGTTTCCGGTCATTTACCTCTCTGCGGCTCAGCGCACAGTTCTACCAGGGCATGTACAGGAGAAGGTTAAACGAGTCTTTGGTGAGACATGGCGCGATGAAGACCACCTATTCAGATTATGGTGGGTCATGTCTCACCGCATTGGATCCCTGTTGAATAAATTTCTAGGCTGCTGTGTGCCATCATCAACTCCCTGTATTCATTTTGGTGGGATATTACATACGATTTCGGCCTCAATCTACTGAAACTAAAGGATCGAGATTCGAGCCAAGTATCTCCACCTCGTCCCCTCATTTTACCCCACCTCAACTCCGACTTACCTCTTTTGACAAGGCGTAATTCTCATGATATTCCTGAAAGAATCGTGCGAGGACACCGCAAGCCCCATTACCAGCATTTACGGCCTGTTTTGTTGTACCCTTTGCTCATCTACCCTTTGCTTGTCTTCGTCAACTTCATCCTGCGAATGACATGGTCTATCAAGTTGTCCAGCCATCTTCATCTAAACACCGATGGCAGTTACAACATCTTCTTTGTAGAAGTCGCCGAGATTGTCCGAAGGTGGTTGTGGGTATTCATTCGAGTTGAATGGGAAGTAATCAGAAAGGCCCAGGGAGGAAACTCGAAGATTGAGCACGAATATAGTCTGGAATCACCTTCAGACATCGCAGATTAGTACTTTAGTGGAGATGTGTATAGATTTACACTCCTGTGAGGCCAGGAGAAGGATAAACATCATGCACCTGATAGTAACCAAAGTTCAAACTTAAACTCTGCAAAAGGTAGCCCCTTCCTGGGGTGAATACATTTTAAGTGGGCGCTCGTCTTTCTCCAAGGTCCATGCAGCCATGGTCCATGGATGGTCCAAGGATGGACCAGGTCCTGGCACGTGGGTCACTTTTGTCAAGGGAAACGACCCAACCTGGTGGGAGTAAGGGCTACCTTTTCTTCAACTCCACTGAGCTGGGCAATCAGGTGGTACAGTGGCTCATGTCAGGTAATCGGGCGCTGTGCGATGAAGGCAACAGGCAGTTGGATGGTTCCCTGTTGAAGAACTTATGCCACTCATAATTTACGGCCTACTGTGAATATCAAGTTGTCCAGAATGCGTGATCAGAAAACCGCAGGGAGGATCGAGCGCAAATGAATCACCTTCATAGATATAGACTAGGCTTCGCGCTCTAAAGGGCGCTCTTAAAGCGTGATGCATGATGAACGGAGCATGAAAACAGAAAATCGTCCCAGGCTTCATCGTCATTTTTCAAGAAATTTCTCCTCCGAAACCCTATAAAAACAGACCACTTCAACTGGGAACGGGCAGGCTTCTTTACCATCAACCACATTCATCACAACATGAAGATTTTAGCCATCCTTTACGATGGTTTCCAGGCTGCTCAAGAGGAGCCCCGTCTCTTGGGCACCACAGAAAACAAGGTTTTGAATTGTCTCTTCGACGTTAGTAACATGCCTACTAGTTATTGTAGCTCGGCATTGCCCCCTGGCTTGAAGGATTGGGACATGAATACATTGGTAATTCTAATCCGATCCTCTTGATCAAAGGCATATATCTTGACATTTGTCTACAGTATGAACTTAAGCCTTTTATCCATGATCGACTCTTTCTGATGCCTGCAGGTTTCAAGCAGCAAGGAAGGGCCGGACAGCGACTTCCAAAAACACATCGTGGACGTGCGTATCTCAATGGCATTATCGATCTAATCTAATCTGATGCATCGTCAAAGGCCGAAGTTTTGATCACAACACCCTTCCATCCTGGGTCCGTTGCCGCTCCTTCCTTAACAACTTGTACATTGTTCATCACCAATTTAGATATCTAACCCGTGATCTCATCGAAAAGGTACGCATATCGACCAATCAAGGCATATGCCTTTGTATAGAACGCTCTCCAATAGGCCAGGAATCTGAAGCTGTGTATCACCGCCGGTGTCGGTTCAGACCACATTGATCTCAACGCTGCTGTTGATCACAAGATCCAAGTGCTTGAGGTGAAGCTTGTGGTACACTCCCATAGTACCCGTCTTGATATCATTTTGGATAGGTTTCTGGCTCCAATGTTGTATCAGTCGCAGAGCATGTCATTATGAACATTCTGTTGCTTGTTAGGAACTTCGTTCCTGCTCATGAGGTCAGTTGCTTCCTGCCTTAGCCATCCACATTTCTGAAAAAGGTTCGTAGATGATCGAGCGAGGAGATTGGCAAGTGTCCGACGTTGCAAGAGACGCCTTTGATTTGGAGGGTAAGGTCGTTGGCACTATAGGCGCCGGTAGAATTGGTTATCGGGTCCTGCAGCGTCTTGCTCCTTTCGATTGCAAGGAATTGCTTTATTATGACTATGCTCCTCTTCCGGAAGGTAGGTTGGGATTATTGTCATAATACTAGGTCAATTGACAGTAGATTTAGCCGCTGCAAAGGCTGTCAATGCCAGAAGGGTAGAGAACCTGCAAGAGTTTGTATCCCAGGTATGCGCCCATTCTTACAGTGAATCATGGATACTGAGTTTCCTCAAGTGTGATGTCGTCACCGTCAACTGCCCTTTGTACGAGAGCACGCGTGGTTTTGTCAATGCCGAGCTTCTCAAACATTTCAAGAAGGGAGCTTGGCTCGTTAACACTGCTCGTGGCGCCATTTGCAACAAGGACGATGTTGCTGCCGCTGTGCGCAGTGGACATCTCAGAGGATACGCTGGTTAGTACACATGAACCTGTAAAGTGACGGTTCTGACATTGATTAAAAAGGCGATGTTTGGGACGTTCAACCTGCTCCCAGGGACCATCCATGGCGCACGGTAAAGAATCCTCTTGGTGCTGGAAATGGCATGGTGCCGCATTACTCTGGCACTACTATCGATGCACAAAAGCGCTACTCCGATGGCGTCAAGAGCATTTTGGAACATTATTTTGATAAAACTCCTCAAGACCCACAGAACGTCATTGTCGGAATTGGAAAATATGAATCTAAAGCTTGTAAGTCTTTCTGCTAGATCTAATACAAGGTCGTAAAACTTATTACTTGTACAGACGGTAAACGCTAAAGCTCAAGCGCTCATACCGGCCCGTTGGATGTAGATGTACAAGTATAGCTAAAGGAGATCAGCATGTACATTGTGTAGATCTTTGAACAATTTAAATGGCCATGAAGGCTACTTGCTTGGTATACAGAATACCGAACTGAGTGTATAACATGTTGCACGCCTCGGCTGAGTTCCAGTACATGACAAACAGTAGACTCACAAGGCCTTGTAACAGTAGAACCTGTGACGCTGACATAACGATTGCATATTAGCGAACCGTCATACATTGGGATGTCCACACAATAACCTATTCCTCCTTTTTGACTTTCTCCGACAGGAAGTCATTCATGTATTTCTCCAACTTATTGGCGTTTCGTGAATAGATTGATACTTCCTGATTGTACATCCTGCAATTGTTGAAAACGAGGTGGGCGTCCTTAACGAAGTCATCCACGGTTGAATACTGCTTAGTGTCAAGCTTGTGCTCCATTGTTCTGAAGTCTGCATTATATATCAGCGAAAGGCTAGATAACGCATTGGCCAACATACCCATCGGCTCTTTGATCACTTCATAATAATCAGGAACATCATCGGCATTGACGGGGTTAAGAAATGGCCAGGCCTGCGGATGACCTTGAAGATCCTTCAGCAGGCGTTCCATCAGGTAGTGATCGGCACTCCTGGGGGCTGGTTGCACGACGCTGGATTTAATGAATTGGGAGATTGTGATGATTGCAAAGTGTTGCAACGTACCTTGCCTGCATCGATGGTATCCACCCACTTTCTCCTGCAATGCATGTCAGCATGTGGAAGGAAATCACGGGCATCCATACGTAGTCCTGGAACATCTGTAGGGTATTTAAATTGTACTTCGCCGTCACCCCTGATGTCCCATGAGGTCAAGCCTGGGTGTATGATATGTGACCGACTCATTGCCCTGATTTTGGTTGTGACAGCCTCCTGCTGGGCAGCTAAAATTCGTTGCTTGTCTAGATAGTCCACTTTCTTAAGCAAGGTGCATTGCATTATTGTACCGCCTTCATAATCTTTGATGTAACCAGCCCAGACAGCTCGATCCAAGGAAATATCCTTCGAGAAGCCTTGCTTCTCGAAGTAGCCGACAGCATAGTTGTCTGCATATGTGAGAAAATACATCATGCTTGGATAGGTTTTGCGTATGTGCGCCTTGAAGTGATCCATCAACATTCCACCGTAACCCTGTCATTTCCGTCGTTGAGTTAATAATGAAGTCATTATCATCGAAGCATCACCTTTTCCTGGTCAGCAGAATTTGTCGCGAAGAACACAATCTCAGCGAATCCACGGTGAGAAAAAGGCCTATAGCAGATGCCACCAACGACTTTGTATCCTCTTTTGATGATCGCAAGAGCCTTTGAGTTACAGTCATAGACCAATCGTGCAATATATTCGCGGGGCATTTTTGGTAACTGTTTCTGAAACAGTGTTTTCAAACCAGTTAGAATGATCAGGGATCGAGACTCTTTGTCATTTTCTACTGCTGTTATCTTGATTACACCTTTTCTCAGCTCAATCGTAGCTGCCTTTTCCGGTTTCCCAAGAGGCTGAAATGCACGTCAGCGCCATCAGATATACGTACTGACAAGAGGCGTACACCAATCCCCGTTGCGGCAGAATCGACCGGGATACCGGTAGCGAGGCGTTTGAGTTGCCCTTCGTCCATCTGGTCCTCGACTTTGATTCTTGGATCATGTGGGCCTTTGGTAGCGCCATTTAATCTCATATTTGCCGTTTTGTGAGCAATTCCATCTGTCCCAGGAACTCGTGCTACGTGCGGAGTCCTTGCCATTAGTAATGTAGGTGGCAATGATAACCCTGGTGCCGACTTCTTTCCAGCACGGGTAGGTCGATGTGGGTTGGGGTGCATAGATGCCTCTTCATCCTCGTCATTAGGAGCATCATCATCGTCACCGTGTTGGTCCTCAGCATCGCTAAGAGAAGAAGAGGATAGACGTGGTTTCTTGGTCGGTCGTGGAATATCACTAAGTTCTGAGGATATAGGGGAGAGAGGAGGATTCAGCGATACTTCTGCATGATGGAATTAATAGAGGTGGAAAAATGGTCAATGAACGGTTTTACCAGGAAGACCGTATGTGTTGAGGTGTGGACTGACTAAGGACACCGGGTCCCGCATTTGTTTTTTCAACGAATCAATGTCGTCGTCGGTATACTTGAAATCCAGAAGCTTGCCGACATCCTGTGATATGTTGGTGTTAGATGCCGATTACCGAATAACAGCAGAAGGGACAAGACAAGAATGCAAGCGTATTTGAATCATGGAAGCGCACCTGCACCAGCATATATAATGCATTCTTGCCGTCCTGATACTGTTATGGCTGGATATCACTGACCTGGAGTAGCTCGTCAAGCCTGGTTGCAACCCTGCCACGCCGGAGGTACTCTGAGCGACCGACGGCTAGGTCGTCGGCGCCATGTTGGGGTACACCATGTCCGCATTCGCAGATATCGAGATAGTCCGGGAACATCTCATCGTCGTCTGAGCCGTATTGGCCCAAATGGCCCAAGGAGTGCAATTGTGGAGAACGGTCTGGGTGGAGGATAAGCTGTGCGTGTGGGGGAGGGCGGAGACCGAGACAGTCGCAAGCACGACAGGAGGAGTGTCGGGCGATGCGAAGAGCGAGCGGGGGGTCGTTAAAGGAGAATTGGGCACTGGAGGCGGGATACGCGTACTGCATGGCCCGTCCCTGCCCGCCGTCCCACATGGCTTCGGCCATTGTTCTGTCTTTACTCTCCCTTGCTTCAGCCTTTCAATGGATCGTCTACCCACCATCAGGCCTCGCTACTCTCACCCACTACCAGCTACCGAAAAACTATATTGCTGCCTGCGGATGCGTGCCAGGAAGCACGCACTACCCAACGGCCGCTCTGTCCCAAATGGCATATGGTAGTGACACCAGCTATGGCAAGTTTGCTACAAACTGCGTTTCTCGCGTTTGTTATCGAGTCCTCCAGGACCTGCATGTGGTAGATGCTTCAAGTTGACCCTTCTCAACCCCGTGATAGCCAATCCGCCTTTCAAGCCCAACGTCACTAAATCTATCGTTGTCAAAATCATTGACTTGTGTCCTTTCTCAAAAGGCGGATGGTGCGGTGCTACCGCACAACAACAAAATGCGCAAGTAGGCTATTTCTTATATCTGTTCTTTGTTCTCATGCCAAGGCCAGCGGGGGAGCTTTCCTCAACTTTGATCTAGCATATCCCTCCTCGGCGATTCCAAACGACTTTTTCCCTTCTGACGTGGCGCTGTACGGATACTCAGTATGCTTGAAGTCTATTCTAGTGCATGTTTTAACCTCATGTGGCTAAAGGACTTTGGGGTATGGAATATCACCTACGAAGAAGTGTCATGCACTGACTGGGCGGGCGGACATAACCGTTTAGCAGTGGGTAGTGTGCCCACTCTCGGGGCTGGCGCTTGCTGCCCAGCAAATCCAACGGTACGGCATCCTTTTGTTTTTTTGGTGAAATGGCTGATCATATATTGTGTGTAGAATAGCAGTAACACTTGTCCTTCTTACTCCGCGCAAAATGGAACACCGTGCGTATTAGGCCACAAATTAATACTGTTTTACTGACACTTGACTTAGTCCTGACACCGCTGGAGTTAACACCTCCCCAACGCAGACAATACCTGGTTATTATTTATCTGTGATGCTAGGGCTGGTCCTTTTAGTATAATGCTTCATAAGGTTGTACTGCATCTATTGGATTACACGTTCTGATCTGTCGCTATCTTTGCATGTCTGATACCTTGCTTGGTTTGCTTCCTGAACCACCTCTTCGCGTAATAAACAACTGCCACGCCAGAGAGAATGATGAGAATAAAAAAGATGCTTCGAAATTGCATATATGCGTCATAGGCTGTTGAATCCTCTTTCGCGGGCGAGGCATGGAAATGGCTCTCCACCACACTGGCAGTTTCGACAAGGGAAGTGGAGACAGCCTGCGTGACAAACAACAAATTTATTCATTTTAAATAACATGAGAGGACACGCTGATTAGAGCTCAGCGTGGATTGGTACCTCGTCCTCGACCGCGTCAATAGGAAGCTGGACATATCAATGAAGATGGATTATGAATATAAACAAGAAGCATACCTCGCCACAATCCGCAATAATGATATCCTTCGTAGGCTTGTTGTTGGATCCGGTTTTCGAACCCTCTGTGTTTCGAGATAACAAGGAACAGTAATTTAATGGTAGTCATACTGACCAATTTTTTTGACGACGTCCATCCCTTTGATTACTTCGCCAAATACGACCTATGGAAGGGTTCAATTTTCAGGGACTGGAGTTATGGTGATACCTACGTGTTTGCCATCGAGCCAGCTCGTGACGACCGTGGTAATGAACTAGACGAATTAAGATGGTATGTCCATTATATGCAATACTCCGAACTCACGAATTGAGAACCTGTGGAGTGTATCAGTCCATGAAGTCAAAAGTATCTGCATCCAACTGACCATTGGTATCCTTTCCCGCGTTAGCCATAGAAAGAAGACCAGGCTTAACATGGCGCAGTTTGCTGTATATAGTGTCATTTTTGTTAAACACAGTGACATATAGATTTGGCACACAAGTTCTCGTCGGCAAATTTGTCACCGTAGATAGACTGGTAAACAGTCAGCCGGAAACACCAAGTGGCTTCACAACACATACCTTTCCGCCCCTGCCATCTCCTAAAGCTAGAATAAGGTGTTACGAGCTGCTCTCCGCGCTGCACATGACACTCACTAAAGTCACCGCCCTGGATCCTGCTCTCGTTCAGTCACCATGATGGACAGAAATGAGTAAGAGACTTGCATAAAATTCTCAATGACACGGTGGAATTTGGAGCCTTTGTATCCAAAACCGAGCTCTTCTCCGTTCTTTTTCTTGCCAGTAGCAAGGGCGCGAAAGTTTTCTGCAGTCTTTGGGACGGTCTAACAGAGCAATGAGAAGAATTCATAGAAAAGGAATGCCCATACGCCTCCATAAAGGCCCAGAGTGACTATGTTTAGTTAGAGACGAACATATGAGGGAGAGAGTGACGTACTACGGCCAAGGGGCTTGTCGTCTTGTGTAATATCCAGATAAATTTTATGGGTGATTTTTGGGTCCTTGGCGGCGTGAGCGACCTGGGCAAAGATGATGGCAGCAAAGGCTGCGAGGACGAGTGAGAAGGAGATACGGGAGAACATAACTGGCTAAGAAAAAGAGTAACGTGGCGTTCTTGTAGGCGATGGCCTGCGAACGAGTTTCCTTAGGCGGTACTCGACGTACTCAGTACTGAGCGTATGCACCGCCGAGTTACGGCCTCTCCTTACTCTGGTAGGTTTTGTCGCATCATCATACAAGAGGTTTGTGATTTTGCTCAGGAAGCAGCCTTGTCCGGTTTGAACCAAGTCCCGACAAGGAGAGAAGAGTTGCTTTTCGCATTCTCAATATTATTGAACCGGTCCACGAGCAAATAAGAAACTACGACCTTTTTGTCCATCCTCCAGCTCAAGGGGAGCTAATCCAACGAGAGCAAGTACCAACAGTGACGCCTGATTCATAGGAATCATTTGTCTTTCACTGATTAGTTGCTGATCATCCCTAATGCCCTTGTACCAACCTCTCCAAGGCTTCGCCTCCAGCAATCTGAAACTCAGAAACTGCACTACTGACCAGCTGCCCGCTTTTCCTGGATAGCCTGCCTTGTGCGCGAACCACCTCTTGCATCCGTTTCTCAGCATCAGTGGCGCGTCTGTCTACCTTCAGTCTAGTCGACGGAGCTAATTTCTTGCTCGATCTCTTAGTTTTCTGGTTTTTAACTTTGGACAATGCCACCGAAGAAGGTGCGTCACGTAGGGTAAAAGCCTTGGCAAGATGTCCCAGATGCAGATGCTTAATGTGAAAGATGTGCTTCTCGCTGGACGGGTGCGTGGCGTAGGCGCGCATATGGGACAAGAACGCGCTGCGGGCCAAAGCTACGTTCTGTATTCCATCAGTAGGTTGTTCTCTAGATCCATCCAACGCGTACCTCCTCGTTATGTATTGTCCATCTTTCAAAGGCCAATTGCACCTGAGTGGCACGGTTTTCATATCGTTGTCCTTCTCCGCCAAACCCACTCCCCAAGATACTTTCCAATGTGATGCCGATCAAGGGCGGATTACTTTTCTTACTCCCACTGTCTTTGGCCATCTGAATTTGTATCCAATCAACCCACTCCTTCTCGCTGGGCGCAACAAGACACCATGCCTCGCCTCCTTTGCCCGCACGTGCAGTCCGACCTACACGATGGATATAATCTGTTACGCCACCCTCTGTGGGTAGATCATACTGAATGACCGCGCGCACAAGGGGGAGATCAAGACCACGTGATGCCACAGAGGTGCAAAGCAGAATGGAAGACTTTGCTTTTGAGAAGCTCCGTATTGTCAATTGCCGTGACTGTGTGGAAAGCGATCCATGAAGTCGAAAAATACGGGCCCCGGGCAGTAAAGAGCATGTCGTCTCGACATTTTCCTGCTCTGTCCTGGTTTTCCCTCGCCCGTCGTCCTCATCACCGCTGTCCTCGTCTGAATCGCCATCGTCCATTCTCACTTTCCCGAAGATATTCCAATGAAAATCCACAGAATCCGTACAACTGATAAACACTATTATCTTTGTTCCTGTTTCGGGCGAGGAGTGGGATAGAAGAGTACGGAGTAAAGCCACTAAGGTAACCAGCCTTAACTTGAGGGGGACGATCAGATACTTCTGCAACAATTGTGAAGGGGGTGTAAAGTTTTCTTTTGGAATCTTCTCATCAGGTCGAGAAGTAGCCATTGACTTAAGCAAAGGCTCGTCGGCGGCCGTAGCTTTGACCATAAGCGGGTCTGATAACGTTTGCCCTGCTAACTTCTGCACATCCTCTCGAATTGTCGCCGAACACAATATTGTCCTTCTCCGCTTCCACTCCCATCCTGCCACTTCCATACCTTTCCCTTGCTGCATCGCTTGCATTGCAAGGCGCCTTCGTCCATCAAGGCCGCTCAAAATTCCAGTTATCGTTTCTTCAAATCCAAGCTCCATCAACCGGTCTGCCTCGTCAAGGACCAGCCAACGGCATTTTCCCGCGTTGAATGAAGATGTATTTTGAAGGTGATCAAGGAGACGCCCAGGAGTAGATACCAGAATAGGTATGCCTTTGCGAAGCCTTGCTTTCTCATGAGAGCGCGTAGCGCCGCCCGTGAGGAGGCCTGATACAAGCCATCGCGTCATCCGAGTGCTGGATGCGGATTCGGTATCGTCAAGAAACTCGTGCTCAGCTCGTAGTCGCATATTCAGTAACGTTTCGAGGACGTCCGATATCTGCTTCGCAAGTTCCCGTGTCGGCGCGATGATCACAGCAAGTGTTCCGACAGAACGATCGATGTAAGAAAGCGAGCTGAGTGGGAAAAGGTCATGTATGATGGGAAGAAGGAACGAGAGCGTTTTTCCTGAACCAGTTTGAGATTGGATAAATACATCTCGAGATGTAAATTCGGGATGTGAAGACAAAAGGACCGTAAGGGCAGAACGTTGGATGGACGTCGGTTTTAAGATATTCATCTTGGTTGTGAGATGAGCAACAAGTAATGGATCAAGTCCTAGGCCGCCAAAAGTTGATGAATCTGCAAGAGGCGCGTTGCTAGGCTTTGTGTACTGCTGTGAAGGAGCTTTGAATGTGGGTATGTCGATCTTTGGGTTGCTGGTAAAGAGCGACGAGATAATATGCTTCGCATTGCCTGGTGGCTTTTCGACTCGTCGACGCTTCTGGGGCTGCTGCTCCTTTTCAGAAATTGCGTCCTCCACATCGACGGGCTTTGTTTCTGTAGTAGGCCGCACCTTCCGTTTAGCCAATCTTCTTGCCTTCAGTCTACAAACGGAGTTATTGAATAATAGTGATGCTGCAAAATAACCTACCGTTCCGTCCATCTTCCACCCTTCTTTGTGACTCCCGTTCTGAGAATTGGTTGCACATTGTCTTCGGTTATGTTGAGAATGAGTCCATCGTCCATGAGCAAAATACTGCTTAGTCAGCATATCTCGAGTCACAGCAAGGGCGGGGGCGACAGGCGACAAAAGACAGTGCTGCATTCATTCTTCTTACCACCATGGTCTCGTCGATTCCACCAGCAAATGATGGCTCGCCGCCGTTAATCTCTCCAGGTGGCACATACTTCATTCAAGTAAGCATCCACCCATCACACGCCCCATCTGATAGTCGAACACTCACTAAACAAGGGCAGAACGTCGCTGTTGGCTGTAAGATATACATTCGACGACCTGGGCCGGATGGCGAGGAAGAAGAGCGCCTCGCAGAAATTTTATCTATTCGGGATAAGCCTAGTAACTTATACGCTCGCTACGCCAAAGGTACAAGGGTCAAGGAAGAGGAGCCCCAAAAGCCAGAGGACCAGCTAGAGTTCTTCGTTCATTGGGACGCCTTCAATAAGCGTCTCGACGAATGGGTTTCTGGCTCCCGTCTCGTCCTGTCCCGTGATCTTGAATGGCCTCGGCCAAAGAATGTTGGCGCCAAAAAGAATGGGTCATCCAAATTTCCCGGTAAAGCACCTCGTGCTCAGAGTCTCTTGAAGAGGGCGACTTCCAATGCTGCACAAATCGCCTCACCCACTCCTGTGACATCTACACCGAAACCGCTATCTTCTGCTACCTTGGGTATTGCGAGCTTCGACTATGCAGCGTCAATTCCATCGTCCCCTTCTCCAATCCCCCTTTCTCTTAAACGTAAGGCACCGCCTGACGAAGAAGAGGAAGAGGAAGAAGAATCACTTATTCCTCCAGGTGAAGATGAGGATGCTGATGCTGATGCTGATGCTGACGCTGACGCTGATGCAGACGCTGATGCGGATGCTGATGCTGATGCAGAGGGAGAAATGGACGTTGATGGAGAAGGAGAGGACGAAACATTTGATCTTTCGATACGTGAACCTATCCCAGATGCTCCACCGGTTGCAGACTTCAGCAAGGAGCAGGAGATTGAGAAGCTTCGAACGTCTGGCTCAATGACACAGTCCATATCTGAAATTGCTCGGGTCAAGAACTTGAATCGGTTGCAGATAGGCAGACACGAAGTGGATGCATGGTACTTCAGCCCATATCCGAAGGAATATGCTCATCTCCCTGTGTTATACATATGCGAGTTTTGCCTCTCATTCTTCCCATCACAAATGATGCTTTCAAGGCACCTGCAACGTTGCACGCTCTTGCATCCTCCTGGCAATGAAATATATCGTTATGAAGATATATCCTTTTTCGAGATTGACGGAAAACGCCAATTGACGTGGTGCAGGAATCTCAGTTTGTTATCGAAATGTTTTTTGGATCAGTATGCATAAGTATTCCTGTCATATCGTTCACATATTGACGTTGGCTCCAACAGTAAAACTCTTTATTACGATGTCACTCCTTTCATGTATTATGTCATGGTAGCCTTTTCCCTGTCTGATACCTGGGTTATTTTACTTAAAAAGTATTGCAGACTCAACGGGATTCTAGGGGATGTCACCTAATCGGATACTTTTCAAAGGAGAAGGAATCTGCCGAGAATTATAATGTCGCCTGCATCCTCACGCTGCCGCAGCATCAACGGCATGGTTATGGCAAATTACTCATAGAATTCTCCTACGAGCTAAGCAAAAAGGAGGGAAAATTGGGAAGCCCTGAGAAACCATTGAGTGATTTGGGTTTACTCGGATATCGGGCCTATTGGGCCGAAACCATCGTCGACCTTCTGTTGAATACGTCCGAGGGGGAACTCAGCATTGATGAGATAGCGCAGAAGACTTCAATAACTCACGCGGATATAATGAACACGTATGTTGAGCCGTCATTGACGTCGCCGTGCAGTCCTGATGAATAACAATGTCATGTCCCTCTCTCTCAGATGCATCACACTGCAGCTCTTCAAGCACTACAAGGGCCAGCATATCATCTGCCTTAATAATGCGGCTCTTGAGAAGCACCAGAAGCAAAAAGCGAAACGGAGACCGCGAATACATCCAGAATGTCTTAAATGGAAACCGCCTGTTTTTACCCGCGACCAATTGCGCTTCGGCTGGTAAAATTTTTGTGCCCATTGATTGCAATAGACATTTCCTTTGCCGTAGGTACCATATGTAGAATCAGTGAATGTATCATCCCTTAAGAGCCTGATGATAGAAATGCTGTCAGCCTATTTTTATCAACGGCCGCTCCAGGAACATCACAATAAGTAAGTTCGGGTCCTTGGATTGATACAACAACAAGAATTCTGATATGGAATCCACAGAAAGGCAATGAGCAGATCCCGAGTCAATGCTACAAATTTGCTAATCACAACATAATGAAACCCATTTCGGTTTGGCTTGAGCCGAACTGCCACTGCAACGAGACCCATAACTTGGTGCAAGTTTTTCTGCCGAACTTTCCAGGGAAGGCACAAGTTGCTTGGACATGTATCTATCACGGGTCGTATTCTGCCCTTTGCACCTGTCGTTGATGTAAAACACCATCCGACTTTGACGCAGGCTCCCAGGCGTTGCTTCCAGCGCGCTCCGACGTGGACGGAATCAAATCCAAGCTTTGGGACGAGTCGCTCGTCCCGAGGTTATGCAACGTATGATCAAACTCTGACGCAGAGGATTCGGCAGTGGAAACGTCCGCCACCGTCATTTCTGGCACTACCGAGTATAGATCTTCATCGGAGCGGAGGGGCGATGCACGGTCGCTCGCTTCTCTAATGGTACCGGGCTGTGAGAGTGAAATTTACGATTTCAGCCAAAAATAAAATAAAAATAAGCTCAGGACCAAGTCCATGAACCACCAAAAAGAATGAACTAACACTGTTATTGGTCCCGTTTTCATGGACTCTGTGACTAACATGGACCGAAGCGACATCACTTGTGGACGCTTTGACGTCGTCAATGACGCCAAGTGTGCGAGCTATGCCGTATGAGGCAATATCCTGTATATCAAAAGACCTTCAATGGGATTGCAAAGAATGATCGGGGAACTACATGCCAAAAGCGCTAGGATGATGATAGGTAAGGCGACGAGAATGGCGAGCACGCGGGCGGCATTGGCCGTTCTGGCGACCCAGGAGTCGGGCTCATAGTACCACAAATAGTCCACGTAGTATTTCCAGAGCCGCTGAGGAATGAAGACCATGGCGATGTCAAGGAAAGCGTTGAAGAAGGAATCCAGGCTGTTTGCCGCCAAAAAGGAAACAAACGTCACTCATAACGTATGTCACATTCAACCTAGCTCTATTATTTATATTTTTAAGCAGACGTCCGATAATAAGACATAGGAAAGTTTTTAAAATGGATGGTATATTCTCGGCAGAGATAGCAGATATATAAAAAAAAAAAAAAACGGGGGAGGGTAAGTTCATGATAAGAATCAACATGCAACGGACGGACGCCAGTATGTACAAATATACAAACCTATGGATACAACACGCTAGACGGGAAGACAACCCCGTCGGAACGAATGAGTATGACCGGTCGGCGTTTCGCGACCTGGTTTTCCGGAGGCAGGCATCCAAGAACCTCTGTACATCGTATCTCAACGTAGGGCGAAGGTTCGGAACCAAAGAAGACATGAATCGGGTCCGTCTTGGAGAAGTTTTCTCCATATACGGTTAGCATTTTAGCTGCATGGGGATGTGGTTTTGACAGAAGCCCACGCGACGATGAGCAACTAGACTTGGGCGCTTCCGCGGCGCGATCTGGTGGAAGGTACTTGACAACACCAGGGAAGGGTGTGACAGGTTTGGATGGAATCGGGAATGAATTGGTTTGATGATGCTGGTTATCAAATAACACCGGAGGCACATAAAAGTTGTAGCGGACTTGATCTGAACAAGTGGGGGTCAGCTTTTCGGATCAAGTCCGGAGGGGAGACCACCCTACCAGTTCCAACAATGGTCCAAACGCTGGTCTCGCCAATGTCGACTTGCCACAGAGCCCCCGAGGACGCCCCCGTATCACTGGAAGAGCCACGTCGTGCTGAAGATACCGACCCTGCAGAGCTGGGCCTCCGTCGGCCTTTGGTATTGACAGGTTTAGATATTCCACCCGCACTAGACGTAGCGCGCTTCTTTCTAACACGACCGCCATCGTTGGTGAGATCTGATGGCGAGGTCGGTGACGCTGGTTCACTATCAGCAGAAATAGGTGGACCAAAGTATTCTGCTCCATTGGAGGATACGGGAGTGGACGGTATGGGAGAACCGGGCATTCCAGGAGAAGCAAGCCCGTTCCCATGTCCCGTATTCCATTGGCGACCTTCAATGGGACGATAGGTGTTGACTTTTTCGCCCATACAAGATAAAAATGCGCCGGTCATGCCCGGCGTGCCTGGCTCTGGAACTCCTTTAGTATGATCATACACTTCGAAAGCAATTTTGTGAAGTTGGGATACAGGGTCGCCGCAGACTTCACCCGGTGCGCAGTAATGGTCGGCAACGCCTTTGGCACCTTCTTGCAAGCCGCCACCAACGACGGTAGTCTGATGGTCCACTTTACGAATGATGAGAACAGGGCTAACAACACCCGAAGTCAGACACTGTAAAACGACTGTTTGGTTGTAATAAATGGGTATCTGAGAGCCATTGTTCATGAATGGGATGGCATTTGGAGGAGGTGATGGATAATCCGGATGAGGTGGTGGCGGAGGCGGTGCATCAATAGCTCCTGCAGGTTTGTTGACATCTACGATGTACATAACAAAGGGATCTAAGGATGATATATTGAGATAAGATTGAAGGCCAATTTTTTTTCTGCGTTTCACTCACCCCAACTAGCTGTGCGGGCAATAAAAGAAGGAGTGGTGTTCCTTGATCGTTGGTCAATACCCATCAAAGGGGCGCCATCTGAGCCCTTGAATGATGAACCTGAACCCGATACACAGAGATACTTTGTGGAAACCGTCTGTGAGCGGAGACGATGGAACAACGAGATGGTTGAACCATGATTGATGCAAACTGCAAGTTAGATCAGGGCTAAGTTGCCACTTGATATTGAACGGGCTATCTACTTACGTTCAAGGTTCTTGGCGCTTTGCCTTTTCTTGCTAGGCTTGCTAATGACTTTAATGGAGCGACTTGGGAAGAGGCCAATCACGCGTTCGGGCTCGTCATCCGAGGCAGGAGCGGTGACTTTGACGAGAGCCTCCACTTTTTTCTTTTTCTCGTCTACATCAGATATGTAGAGCTGTTTTCCGACGCAACGGCCAATGTAGGTGGTACCAGTGGGCGGATCATTTACGTCAAAGGACTTGCCAGAAGCGCTAGTCCATTCAATGGTTCCTTCTTGCGGAACCGGCTCTCCGGCAATGGAAATTACCACGCGCGGGGGGCATGGCTTGGGGTCCTCACCTCTTCGGACCACATCAGTCCACCAACTATTTCCGATCAGAATAGCGGTTGGGGGAGGACAGAGGAACCTTGTGAAAGCAATGTCAAGATGTGATTTGTTCCGAGCCGATCAGACCCACCGTTTCTCTGTCCCGTAAGATTTTTGGGCGACCTTGCTAGACATGACGATGATGGTGCGTTCCCCGAATGCCAATCTATTGTGGGTACGAACATACTGATCCAGATACGGCCTGCGGAGGTTTAAAGAGTTTTGTTTAAGTTTTTTAATAAATAAAATAAAAAAAGCTGAGCAAGTGAACATACCGTATAAAAGTGTGGAGATCACTTGAGGTACCCATGATGGGATGGCCTTGCAGTTTCATGCGAGACAAATGGTCGTCGGGCATGCGGATGGCCATGTCATTGTGATGATTAGGATGTAGATAGGAAGGCATATCGTCGTATGCAGAGACGGGTGTATCGCGGAATGAGTGGGTAGTGGTGTGTGGATTGACGCCTCGCATGATGTCGGAAGAGTGATTCTGCTGGAGATGAGGGGGAACGCTGTTGGCGGAGGAAGGAAAGCGACCATCTGAAAAGCGACCGACGCGATCATGGAACGGCTGTAATTGAGAGGAAGAAAAGGATAGACCGTTATTCATGTTTCCCATGGAGTAGTCCTCGGGAAAGTCAGAGTGGTAGACGTTGGAGGCTACGCTTGGGAGCCTACGATCTGGTACGTCAGGAAAGGCAGAGTAGTCCTTGTTTCCAACGGATTGGAAAGAAGCGGGACCATGGAGGCCACCTACGGGGTCGCTTGGAGTCAGCGGGGAGACTTTACCACTGCTATAGGAGGATGGAATGGTGTTGATCATGTCATATGGGGCGACGTTGGAAGGATTGAAGGAATTTACGGGGTCGTTGAAGGGGGGGTGGGGATATAAGGAGTCAGAATTTACGGAATATGAATGGCCGAGGGAAGAAGAGGAAGAAGCGTTGGTACGGTAACGAGGAGAGGAGAAGGAGGCGGCGGACGCGGAATTTGGAAAGATGTCATAGGAGCTGTGGTCAGAGCTGTCCATGGGGTCTTGCTAGAGAGAGAAAGAAAAGAAAAGAAAAGAAAAGAAAAGAAAAAGGGGATCAGATAAGAAAGAAAGGGAGAGAAAGAGACGGACGAAGGAGTGGTCAATGTCTGGCTGGGGATACGGGGGATGGTGAGCAGTTGCAGAGAAATCAAGCGACATGCCAGAGAATGTAACTGTCGATGGTGAACTCTCGATCTTATTTTATATCCGATCTGACATGCCGCGGATTCCGGCCTCGTGCTCCGGCCGTTGCCGAAATCCCACCCAGCCCGCTCCAGTTTGGCTCGGTCCGGCTCACCCCCGATACAGTGACGAGTCACACATATCCGTCACCCCCCTTGGCAAGGGCCTGCAACCTGCAAATGTCATTGACTTATCGTCCAGCTCCTCTCCATCTCGAATCCACACAGACCCTCCTTTATGACCTTCCTTCTGCTGCCTCAAAGACACCTCCAACAAGTCCCAGAGACAATGACTTCAATCGTAGACCTCTCTCCGGTCGCAATCGATCGCTGACGCCCATCGGCGTTGGACCCAATGATCTCGAAAAGTTTGCCGAGAACTGTCGTGCTTGGTCTGTCGTGATGCCCCCAAACCCTTGTCATTTTCATAAATCGTGGCTCGTTTGCAGGTATTTTAATCAAGACGAGAACGCTGGTCGTTCGATGACGCAAACCTTGGCTACCCTTCCCTCCTCACATCGGGCCCCTTTTTCTCGAGTACAGGCTTCTATTCGCACTGCCTATCATCGTTGGGTGAACGCCCGGAAGACCGCAGAGTTTCGCGCCCATCTAGCGGCCACCCAACCCGGTGGCTCTTTGTTACCTCCCCATCGCGGAAACCAGAAGGGTTTAAACGCCAGGAAAGGTAAGAGAGTTCCGGTCAAGGCAAGCAACGAATGACTGATGAGTGGTGCAAGAACGATATGAGCGTGTGGATCACTTCATTCGAACCTGGTGCACTGCAGGCATGCCAGGGACAAAGCCATTTTTCCAATCGTAAGCGTCCTTCTCTTCTGATAACATGAGATTCTCAACACACGATTGGCAGCCTGTGGGCAATAATGCGCCTGCAGGTCATTCCCGATAAGCTAGGAGGTGCTGGCAAGTATAGAATTGAATGGGAGATTGATGATGCTGTATTCAAGGAGGCGGCGTGAGTAAAGTAAGATATATGAGACATTGTACTAAATGCATCCTTTAGCGGCAAGGACTTTATGTTGGAGGCAATTGATGTTCTCAAAGGCGTCAGTTTCATGGTGCATGGTGTGCATTCAGGCTTAATGATGTTGTTGTATTCTAGGTTCTTGCATTTGAAGAAGTGCCGTCGACGCGTATTGCGTCCGCCCCATCGGGATATCGGTTTTCAAATCTAGACTCTATTCATCTACGATCGCAATCACAGCCCTTATCTTATGACCCCAAAGTAGCGCAGCCAGCCACGGCAAAGCGTCCGCGTGCACCCAGCGACCCTTTCTTGGATACCCCTAACTCACTATTGCGTGCTGCGACACCCACTATCGGCGAGGAAGAGGAGGAGCAGGAGGAGGAAGGGGAGGAAGGGGAGGAAGAAGAAGATTACCTGCGAGTGTGGACGACACCCGATCTTGGCAATTGCGAATATCTTGAGCTTGTGAAAGTATTTCCACCCTTCATCTCGCGAAGTCCGTTACCGCGGTTTCCTGTGACAGTTCGGGTGCCAGATGTTGAAGAGGGTGATGGGGTCGGGGAAGGGGGCCAGCTTCATTTTGGGACGGGATCGTTTTGGGTGAGCATGAAAGAGCGCAGGAGTGGGTGGCAAGGGGGATGGTGGAGCCGGTTCAAATGGTGGTGGCGAAGTATGTTCTGCTAAGCAGAGCCGCTGAGCCGCTAAACGGACGGCGTCCCCATGCAGCATTTACATAGTTACTAACTAACATCAGTTACATTGTAGTATTTACATTTTGACACCGCAACCATTCATTTTCCTTCTTTAGCTTGTCGTGCTCGCGTTCAATAATGTCCTTCTGCCGTTTGACACTGTGAAGAGGACGGGTGTCACCGTAGAATGATCGAGGAGATTTGTTTGAAGCAACACTGACCAGTCTAGCTCTGCCTCCAGTTGTTGAATACGGGCGACTCGGCCCTTGATGCTGCCCTGGAGAGCACGACACTTCCGCTCAAGTCTTTTGATATATGCGGGTAGCTGGGCCATGGAGGTCAGCATGAGCTGGAAATCATCTGCTGAAGGCAAGCTGAGACTCTCGGCCGAGGGAGAGGAGGGAGATTCTGGCACGGAGTAGCTGGAGTGTGCGCGGCTGGAGCGTGATGGGGTGACGGGGATGCGGGTCGCAAAGAGCTCATAGTCTGAATCGTCACTGACGAACGGCTCGTGACGACGCAGGCGCTTTGAGGGAGACGGGGTGTTCATGGGTGGTGGGCGGACTGGAAAAGGCAATCGCACGGGTAAACTTGGACAATCATGGTGGCTGTCTACACAGAATATGTGGAACCTGAGCGGGAGGGGGAGCTGCGGGTTGTGGTGCAGGTGATCGAGCTAGAGTCGTCGTACATGATTTGGGCAGGGACGACGGAGGCGAGGGAAGGACGGCTCTGCAAAGACTGGGCATGCGGAACGGCAGGCCGAGCGGGGACGGTGATTGCAGGGGGTCAAGGGAATGCGGTAGGGATTGCGGGGCGGATATCGGGAGTGGTAGGAAAGATGGTGTATGTGTCTGTGGACGGAGGAGGAGGGGGGACGGAGGAGGAGGAGAGGGGGAAGGTAGAGCGGGCGGTGAGTCGGTGGTGGGCGAGCAGGAGACTGGGCGAACGCATGAACCAGTAGCTCGTCTGGGCGAGTGATTGCTGCCTCGTCATGAACGCATGAACTAGTATTGCTGCCTCGTCATGAACGCATGAACTAGTATTGCTGCCTCCACTGACTATAAACTCCTAGTGGCTAGTGGCTAGTGGCTAGTGGCTAGTGGCTAGTGGCTAGTGAATAGGACTGGAATTCCACTTGTCCACTTGTCACCGCAGCCACTGTCAGTCAATGGCTGACACAAACGACTTTGATCTTCCGCGCTGGCAGCAGCCCGCAGTCTATCCTGGCCCGCCCCCTCGTCCTGTTCTTTACACCGGCCCGCCCCCACAGCGTCTCCTGCCCCGCCCGTCCCCGCAAGATATGCCCGCGCCCACCCCCGATGTCTACTACCTTCAAAAAAGACCTTCAAAGCAGTCCTCCCTCTCAAACCCTTCCACTCCAATCTCATATCTCCACTACCCCATGGCCGTAGACCTGCCCCCCCAACGCCGTCGCCACGCTGGCTTCCGCCCCGTCCGCGCACCCCACGACATTCAGCCCCGTCTCGACATCCAGCCCTCTGCCCGCAGAATGTCCTCAAATGGTTCCTATCTCTCAGTACGTTCCTTCCCTCCCTCCCCGATCCTGCTCATCCGCCACCCAGCCCCTCCATCAGCTCACAACACACATCCTCGACACTTATCGCATCTGCAACCCCCACTTCCGTTACGAATCCACTCACAATCCGCGCCGTGTCCTCACAAAGCCAAGCAAGCCCGTCCACAACGACGGATACGACAATGAAGATTACGACTACATTCTCTACGTCAACGACTGGCTCGGCACTGAAGAAGGCCACAAGTATCTCATCCTCGACATTCTTGGCCAAGGCACCTTTGGTCAGGTCGTCAAGTGTCAAAACATGAAGTCCCACGAAGTCGTCGCCGTCAAGGTCGTCAAAAATAAGCCCGCCTACTTCAATCAGAGCATGATGGAAGTCACCATTCTCGAACTCCTCAACAAATCATGCGATCCAAATGACGAACATCACATTCTTCGTCTCCGTGACTCATTTATCCATCGCAATCATCTCTGTCTCGTCTTTGAACTTCTCTCTTCAAATCTCTACGAGCTTATCAAACAAAACCAATTTCAGGGTCTCAGCACCCAGCTCGTCAAGGTCTTTATGGCTCAACTCCTCGACGCTTTGACCATCCTCAAAGACGCTCGTCTAATACATTGCGATTTGAAACCAGAAAACATCCTCCTCAAATCGTGCGCTTCCACTCTCAACTCTTAACTTGCCACCCCCGCTAATCTTCTCTTTCTCTCCTCTCCCACCCCAGTCTTCAATCCCCCCAGATCAAAATCATCGACTTTGGCTCTGCTTGTCACGAACGACAGACCGTCTATACTTACATCCAGTCCAGATTCTACCGTTCTCCAGAAGTCCTCTTGGGAATGTCTTACACCGCCGCTATCGACGTCTGGTCTCTCGGTTGCATCGCCGTCGAGCTCTTTCTCGGCCTGCCCTTGTTTCCAGGCACTAGTGAGTACAACCAGCTCACCCGTATCATTGACATGCTTGGGTACAGTTCCCTCTTTTTCCGAATCAATATACCTCCTTCTGATAATGTCACGCTTCTCCAGAATGCCCCCCCTTAGCATGCTGAATACGGGGAAGCAGGTCCATCAATTCTTTGACACTTACGAAGTCTGGAACCCTCAGCTTAATTTGCACGAGAAACGATATCGTTTGAAGAGCATAGATCAGTACTCGCGAGAACACAACACTAACGAACAACCCGGAAAGCAATACTTTAAGGCTACTTCGCTCCCCGAATTGATCAATACAGCTCCTCTTCCTCAGTCTAAATCAGGACGATCACAACATGAACTTGAAAAAGGTTCCGTCTTTTCTTTTTTTTTCTTTTTTTTTTTTTCTTTCTCTCAACACTTGTATAAAGTCTAATAAATAACACCATCTAGAAATGAATAATCGCGCCGCGTTTATAGACTTTTGTCAAGGCTTGTTGAATCTAAATCCAGTTACACGATGGACACCACAGCAAGCTAGACTACATCCTTTCATCACCGGAGAAAAATTCACAAAACCGTTTGTGGTAAGCATCCCCGCCACCCCGATTCCCCGCAGTGACCTGAAAATCAGTCCTAGCCCGACGGCCTCAATGTTTCTCCATCTCCGTCCACCGCTCCGGATCCAAAGAGACCGTTTGGAGGTTTGGTCCCTTCACAACCAAAAGGCACAAGAGCCTATCAGGATGCTGCAAGCTATAACCAACATCTTGCCCAACATCAAGCATTTACTGCTCAAGCTCAAGCTGCATCACAGGTAGCGTCCATGTACCGGAATCCGTACATTACACCTCAAGGCCAAAACCCTCCACCGGTGGCATCTTCCTATTCCGAAGGCGGTGCGCCTGCCTATCCATCACAACAACAACACACGTACCAACCTCCCGCGCAACACAGGCTGGCTCAGCAACAGCAACCCTCAACTGCCCAACTCGCCGTTGGCAGTTCGGTTTACCCGAGCCATCCGCCCGTGCCAGGGTTGAATCCAAATTTACCTTCTTCTTCATACTATCCTTCTACCCGTGCAAGAGCAAACACCATCAATCAGATGGACACAATACCCCCTGCACTAGCTCCTGCCATTGCACGGTTGCAACATATGAATCAGGATGTGATTGGCGGAAGAAATGCCCTCACCCCTGTCCTCAACAGGGACGATGCTATGAGAGAATGGGAGAGGCGCCAGTCTGGGAAACCCATTGCCGCACAACCTTACCCTCAATTGGAGTACCTGCAGCAACAAGCTGAAGCGGTGGCGGCATCGGGGCTGACCAACTGGGCTTCCAGTAGTCGATATCCACCACCGCCCTCCAAACTCTCTCACTCGTTCCATCCTCCGACGATCACGGTTGACGGAGAAAATACGCGTCGAGACATGGTCATGTCCAATGTACGGAATGCGGCCCGAACCGATAACACAAGTGCCATGTATACTTCAGGGGCTGTCATCTCCAGCCCTGCACAGACCACTGGTAGCAGCCGATATGCCACCACATATTCCCAATCGCAGCAGTCCGGTCCGAGCCCATTCGACTCGCGGACAGATATGGGTAATCTCTATGTCCCGATACAGCCCGATCAGTATCAATCTTATGCGGCAACGACAAGGCCGCCCAGCCATACTCGCCACGTCGCACAGGCAGCTCAACAACCCATGGCCGCTTCCTTTTACGGCGCCGGTATCGTCTCAAGTGGCCAAACAAATCATGTTCAGCAGCAGCAGCAGCAACAACAACAACAACAACAACAACAACAACAACAACAACAACAACAACAACAGCAGCAGCAGCAGCAGAGGCCTACCTTTCCAATAACAGATGCGACGCAACACACCGTCCAGGGGACGACAAAGGATGCGCGGAGAACGAGCGGATTGGATGCATGGCCCAGATGACAGGTGGAAAAGAAGAAAAAAACGTGAAGGGTGCTCTCTCTCTCTCATGTTGTACTGCAGCCTTGCATATGGACTTGTGATATTCTCTGCAATTTATTTCCGAGCTAGACTCGTGCATTTACAAGATCGCCAAATATCTCTTCTACCTCCCAGGCATCTGACCAGTATTTGACCTCGCATTTCAAGCCTCCCTCTTTGGCTATCCGTTTCGATAGACCCCGGTAATTTCTGCACAGGACAAGATCTTGCCTGAGATGGACGTCAGTATACCACATGACAACACATCAACAAAAACTTCACTGTCTGAGGTGCAACACAGGGCAGAAATCATTCGATCCATCTCCAATATAGACGATACGATCAAAGTGGATGTTACATCTCGCAAGATACGCGTCAAGTTCTTCACCTATCAAGCTAGGTTTTTAACAAAAAAAAAAAAAAAAAGAATATAATTTGCATGTGGGTGTTGCTAACCTTTACACATGTTCGCGCTGCATCCAACTTTGCACGAGTGCTGTGCGTCGTTGGGGCCGATCCTGCGGCGGAGATGGAGCAAGCCTGAGGATTCCCATTCTGCTGGATTGGTGATGATTTCGTCAAACAAGTCTGTTAGTTGCTTGTCCTGTAAATATATATATATATATAATCATATAGCAACTTGCAAATGAAATACGGAGGAGCGCGCACCTCGAGAATGGTCGAGATAAAGACCGAATTAGAGTTGGATAGGCAAAGGAATGTGGTTTTTCCGCCCGCCTGGAGCTTTTTAACGGCGCGGACCATGGCCGGATGCTTATTCGCGTTCTCGTGGTAAGAATACAGGTGATACGGATGGACGGACAAACGGCATGATCCTCAGCGCGTTCTCTATCTGTTCTCTGGTAATGTTACGCTCGTGAGCTTGGCGCAGCGACTGTGCTCTGGTGTGTTCCGATGCGATGGATGGATGGCCGATTAGGAGCAAAAGCTTACACAAGATCTGTCCACTGCACTTGATATTCGAGACTCTCCATTTTCCTACGGATATCGATATCGAGAACCTCGAAAATCCATCTGTCTGTGTCCTGATCAGCCATCGACCTGGACAAAAAGTTGGCATTAGGATGGAGAGAGAGGGGAGAGACGTACCAGTCAAAGTCAAAGATGACCAGGTGGGAAGGCATGGTGTTGCTTACATAATTGAGGGAATTGGACTTTGGACTTATGCCAACCGCCAAGGCGTCGTTCAAAAAGTTGCCAGGCGTCCTCGAACTGACCGACTCTCATTTGCAATGGACACAAGACGCAAAGAAAACCCCGTCATTACGCGTTCCATACTCGGATTTTCTCTGTTTGTCTTGCTTGCTCTCCTTCTCCACTTCCACCCCTCATGACACCTTCATCTCCCAGCCCTCTTTTGCAGCAAAGAAGGCGCGGCACAGGTCCGTCTTAAGCTCGGAATAAAAGGCGACGAGGGAGGACACAACTTTACTTTCCTCTCGCCCCAACCCGTCGCGTATGCAGAGCGCGCAGAGTTCAAGAGGGACCTCACCACCATCATTAGCCGCAACCGCAGCGTGTCCGACGCACTTGCTCGTCCACCCGTAACTCCAACCCCCGCCGTACCCACTCCCGTTCTCTCAGCCAAAGCGCCCACACCAAAACTGCCCATCCCACCATCCCGGCCGTCGACTTCGCGGGCGCCCTCAGTCGCCAGCGACCGCATGAGCACACCCCTCGTCGTCGGTACCGACCACGCAAGTGATTTCAGGCTGCGCAAAAAGGTTCTGTTGGGCAACCCAGACTTGGCTATGCTCCACAAGGAGCTCGTCATCACCGGGCAGATTTCAGAGGCCGAGTTTTGGGACGGTCGCGAGGTAGATGTCATGTTCTTTCTCGTTTCGTACCGCAGTCTTTTTTACAGTTGCGTCTTCACTGAAAGCATCTGCTTCTCGCCCAAGCCGCCGCAGACAGTCAGAGAAAGGGCAAGCCAGGCCAGATTGTAGACCCCCGCCCGGAGACGGTTGAGGGCGGCGAAATCAAGATACGGATAACGCCCCAGTTGATTCGTGATATATTCGACGAGTATCCGGTGGTTGACAAGGCCCACAAAGAAAATGTGCCTAGCATGGTACGGCATCCATAGCACTGATCTTTCTTTGGCCTGTAATTGAAGCTTAGGGGGATAGCTGACAGAAGAAGAATTTTGGCAAAGATACTTTCAATCGAAACTATTCAACGCGCATCGCGCGTCAATACGTTCGTCTGCAACTCAACACGTTGTCAAGGATGACTCGATATTCGACAAGTATCTTGAGAAGGAAGACGACGGTGAGTCTATCTGTATCTTCATACCTCTCATTGCCGTTTTATTTTTCTCCCCAGAACTGGAACCACGGCGCGTGCGTCCAGAGGTGGCGGACCTCTTTCTGAGTCTCGGAGCCACACAAGAGGACCATATAGAGGTAGCATTCCTCGTTTTCTGTCCACTCCATAACCTACACATCTTTGCATGTTAGACTGGGAATGAAAAGGATGTGACAATGCAGGCAGGGAAGCAAAAGGGTGCTCTGCCCCTCATCCGAAAATTCAATGAACATTCTGAACGGCTTCTGAAATCCGCATTGTTGGTATTCCTGCCCTCGGTTCAACGCAGTCGTGGCTCAAGAATATCCATACAGGGGTGACCTTCCTCCAGCCAAGCGTCAAAAAACGAATGAGGTAAGAGATCCCTCGTCCTTGTCGTAGTTGGCCACTCAGTGATGTCAGGAAATATACGCTCAAATGGAAATTGATGATCTCAACGACGTCGAGACATCAGCTGGAATCATCCTGGAGATGCAGGATAGGCAACGGTATTTTGAGGCACGCATGGCGACTGTGGCGGAAAATGAAGCGGGTACCAAGAAGGTTTGGAGCAGAACTGGTTAGGGGGCTCTCCTACATCTCACGATAACTTATCAGGCTCTGGACTTGAAAGACATGCTTAGAGACGCTAGGGCGAATATACAAGATTGGAATTCGGGCCTTCAACAGGTATGATCGTGTTATTTATAGATAAAACCTCCTCGTTTGAACCATGTGTCAGCTCAAAATTGAGCGGAAACCGGGTGAAGCTGCCTTGTTTGCCATGACCCAAAATGTGTCAGCACGTCTGGACGTTAGGTCCAGAAGGAGTAAGTCCCCTTCTTTTTGCAGGGCGATATGAACTAATTAGATTGGCCCAACCAGACGATATACCGGACGGACTCTTGAAACAGATGAAGTCATGCCAGATAGCAACCAATGAATTTCTTCGACAATATTGGTTCTCTGTCTATCCTCCTGTGACAGAGACTGCCACCCCAGCCCAGCGCACTGTAAAGGCTACCAAAATGATGGGTTACATCGCCCAAACTCCAAACAAGGTTAACGCGATGAAGAGGTTGGCAGAACAAAGCGGTATAGATCCGATGAGGATTGAGACGGTAAATTGTCATGTGTTAATCCTCGCGTTCTGCTAAAACAAACCTTTGCAAGGCTATGAAACCAGTTTTAGTCGCCGTCGACATGGCTCTGACGTTCAACCGCACTCGCAAAGTCCCGCGCACGTAATCACATCACTGTAAATAGCATATGTATCACATGTATCATAGTAATCACGCGTAATATATTGTAATTGCAAATCACGAACCGTACGGACTGGGTTGCTTCTGCAGAAGTCGATTTCCTGATGAGTTGGAGCATTCGTACGTCGTGTAGATGACTAAAAGATGCAGAGATACGGCATATAGGATAGAAATAGTTCGTGCGCGCCGATTTCCAAGAATAGTTCGTGTGAGCGCTAAAACACCTCGCTCAACGGGGTTGAGGCTTTGATACGCCCTGGTAGCTTCCTAAGGACCACCTGAGAAACCACCAGAAGAAGGAATGCCAAGTCACTCACTCTCCCACGGAATGCTTCGAAAGGGTTCATCGATTGCTCGTATCGCGCGTGATATTCGCTCATATCATCGGCGCGACCAAGGGAAGGTGCTGGCAAAGGGTCGAGCTGCGAAGTTGGCGGTCGAGACCCGGCTTCATCCCTGTAACTCTGCATGTATCGCACTTTTTCATATAGCTTAAGATTGTCAGCCTGCAGACTTTTGATCTCTGCCCGAAGATCCGATATGACCTGAAATTGTTTGCGCAGTTCCTGCAAAAGCAAGTTACAAACTTGGTAAGGAGGGATAACGCCACACGAACATCTTCGAGCTCCGCATTGCGTTGCCTGAATCGATCTCTTTGACTCGTCACGATTGGCAAGATGGATGTATCAGCCGCTGACGTGAAAGGAATCGGCGTTGACCGAGCTGATGATTCCTGACGGCATCGGCGATAACAAAAGATAGAGTTTTAGAGAACGTGTGAGCTTACGAGGGATTTTTGGCTTCTTTCCAGGCCCATTAACACATCTCGTCCCGGATCCGAAGTGGCGTCGGTATTGGCCGTGTTCATTGACAAAAGGTCGTTCTCCAGTTTCTCATTCAGCGCTGTTTGCTTCTCAAGTTCTAAATTTGTGGTTTCTAGTTTTTCCTGTGCAGTGTGCAGCGTAGCTTCCAATTCTCCGTAAAGTATCTGATATCATCAGACGACACATGTATCCAACGTAAACGATGAAACAAACTCTAATTTTTGTCAATTCTTCCGAGATACGCTTGTTCTTTGTCGCTAGCAGTGCTTCCAAGGATTTAGAATATTGCACATTAGCCTTGCTACTGATATGATGGATGGCATGACCATTGGGCTGGTCATCCTCCTCCACGTCATCATCAAAGCCAGAAAATTCAACGTGCTACGAGGAATGGTTAGCAAGTATAATCTACTAGACACTAGGAATACCTTCAAAATCTCGAGCTCGCGTTTGATCTCTTCATAATCACCGTAATGCTTGAGTCGTGTCTTGAGGTGTTCAATTTCTGCAACCTATCTGGAAGTGAGTAGACTGTGCTCAAGGCTTGTTTCGCGCATACCTTCTTGCTCACTTCGCGCGACATTTCTTCCAATTTCTTACTCCCTAGTACCTGCGCTTCAGAAGCAGCGAGCTTATGTACCTCGATACCCGCAGACAAGCGGTCTGTCTCAGCTTCCAATTCTACTACTTGAGATTCGAGAGACTTGACGCTGTTGCCCGTTACTTACACAACGACCAAAGTACAGTAAACTTACCGGTCAGACCCATCATTACCGCTTCGCATGGCCTCAATCTCGGCGCATAAAAGTTCCTGGAGAATCGTTGAGCAACAACTACAATGCGTAAGCTGAAGCAGTATGTACATTCCGTCGTTCGACGGTTGCAACGCGGCTACTGGCACGTTCCAGATCCGAAACAAGCATGTCCATTTCTGCGAGTTTAGCAACAACCTCTTGGTCTAAGATCCAGACGTGAGTACTAAGAGAAGCATCAAGTGGGCACTCGGCACCTTGACGTTGGGACTGGTCTAGTAATTTCGCTTGATTTGATTCATGAGAGACACGTAAATCCCGGAGCTGGTTTCTTGTGAGTTCCACTTGGCGGTGTAAATCTTGTTCCCTGATGGCCAGGTTCAAATCAACATAAGCAATCATAATGCTGTATCTAACCGTTCTCCATAATTCCTAAGCCTTTCATCATAGGTAGCCTTGAGTGCATTCTCCCGCTGCAGAACTTTCTCTTGAATCATATCCTCCATCTGTTGAGGGGAAATGAGCAGTATGGATGGACGATAATGAATGGCCTCCCCTTGTGCTCCAACTGTTCAACCTTCACTTCAAGCTTTCGTTTGGTAGACTCGATGCTTGCAACGTCATTGATACGTTTTTGAAGCTCCACATTCTCTTCTCGTAGGCGTTGTAGTTCTGCTTCGTGCTCCGTTGCTTCGGCAACTTGAATAGTTTGGTCCTGACCACTATCACTGAGCTCTTGCATCTCTCAACTTTCTCCACCTACAACAGCAGCCTCAAGTAGTGGGTATGGATCGGGCGCTTCCGCAAGGACCTTATAGACATTTAGAAAAGCATTCTCAGAGGCCTTTGAACGCTTCGTGAGATTGTCAATCTCGGTCTGGTATGCTTTACAACAGATCAGAACACAATACGCGTGCATGCAGAGTGGAGTATACCCTTGAGGACAGCCTTGAATGCGACCAGTTTTTCGGCGTCGGGTATCTTTTTGAACTCTTAAGGCAGCCGTGAGCGTGGATTACAGGGAATAGAGACATAGGGACCTTTCGTCTGTTCCAACAGGGCTTTGCGAGCCAGAACACTCTCTTTCTGGTTATCGACTATTTCAATACTCTGGGCATCCAGCGCCTTCTGTAGCTCTGCCAGGTTGATGTCTGGAGGAGTAAGTTGCAAGCTGGCATTCAAAAGTCATGCACGTACCTTTCCATGTGGCCAAAGCACCTGAAAAGTTATGGTCTTTGGGAGCGGCCATTGTAAAAGTCAGGGAGGCACGTGATCTCGGAGAGCGTGTCATGAACGGACTTTGTCGACAGTTGCTGGGCCTCTGCGCCCGCCGTTACTCGACCGCCCGCCCTTTCGTTCCACCCGCCCAGTTGCGCGACGTGGACAGAGTTCCCTTCGCCACCGACTTGCCCAGAACTCCCCCTCAGTCGCCCAGCTTCTACACTGGCAGGCCTCTCTACTATGACCAACTCCTTCAACTTGAAAAGGCTATTACACATGCTCGCACAGCGCTAAGCTCACTCCAACTTTTGCCCCTTCCTGCATTTGCCCGCGCAAGCCTGCCTCCCTTGCGCCCCGTATGGAAGAACCAAGAGGAAATGGCTGTCGAGTTCCAAAGCCGCATGACAACAACTCGCTATCGTCGTGTCACTGCCCTCCTTAATCAGCTGAATGACTACCATCGTATTGCTGTTACAGCAGGATGTATCGACCTTGCGGACGGCATCCACCAAATTATTTCGCTTTTCGAAAGCGGAAAGAAAGATGCTTACCTCGCAAGAGGTAAGCGAAAGCCCGTCGTCATTGACAATTATGGTCGTTCATACACCCTTGGCAAACGGAAAACCAGTTCAGCGCGTGTATGGATCATCCCCGTGTACGATAGACCACAAGCCTCGAAGCAACAACCCATGCCAGTTGAGACGGAGGAGACCTTGCTGGGATTAGATCCGGTCAGAGTCGATGTCACGATGACGAACATCCTCGTGAACAACCTACCACTCGCAGAATACTTCCCTCTGCCTGCTGACCGCGAGCGGATCACTCGACCCTTCAAGGTGGCTGGTCTACTTGGAGCGTACAATGTTTTCACCATCGTTCGTGGTGGAGGCACGACCGGTCAATCCGGTGCTATTGCGCATGGCATCGCCAAAGGGCTTGCGGCTCACCAACCTGACATTGAAGCACTATTAAAGAAGGGTATGCTCTCCCGACCCATCAATCTTCCTATTTGACCATCGTCTACATAGCGAAACTTCTTAGACGTGATCCACGTATGGTGGAGCGGAAAAAGACTGGTTTGGCAAAGGCGCGTAAAAGGGTACGTGTCCAACTACTTGACAAGGCAATTGGATCTGACAGGCTCCTTCCAGTACACATGGGTCAAGCGGTAGTTTTCTCGCATTATGTTCGTCTGCATTGACTACAATATTAATAATCCTCTACATTTCTTGAGAGATAGCGGCTGAACGCTGAACATAGCATTAGAGAAATGACCGAGAGTTTAACGACGCTGGCCCTGGCACGCACAAAAGCGAATAAAGAATAAGATATACGGATAAAGTCGGGGTAATAAAATATGCAATCATTGAAACCAGAGCGTCTGGACGTCAGACTGTGCAAAAACAACATTACAGGCAGGGCACTTTCGTTGCCGTGTTGTAATACGCGCTTCTATGCATTGCTTACAAAATGCTATAACAGACAGGTTAGTGAACCGCGCAACCGAGTTTCCCGAACACTTACTGTGCATACACTTTGTAAGGATTGTGTTGCGGAATTGCGTGTTGCAAGTCGAACAACGGAGTAATTTCTGTCAAATTGTAAGGAATCCGTACTAATAAATAGAGACGCATTACCTTTAAATATTGAACCTCGCCATCCGTCTTATTCTGCGAACCGCTAGCAGCTATCTTCTTCCATTCCTGCGCTTGCTGCTCCACCTCTTTTTTCGCTCGCACCAATTTATCTTCCATTCCGCGTAACTTGGCGGACATGGCACCCAGAACATTTTCACGCTCGTTGATCGATGTTCGCATCTAACAGATAAGGACAGGTAATGTTGTATGAGAACAGAACTTACTGCTTCCTTCTCTCTTCTTTCATGATCTACTTGAACCCTCGCCTCATTTGCTTCCAATACCAATCTCTGGTTATCTTGTCTAATGAGCTCGTATACCTTTTTAAGAGCAGCAATTTCTTTGTCCTGATCAGCCTGGTACTGAAATTGGAGCCAAACTTCACATCAACTTTGATAAAAAGGCTCACAATTTGATTCTGCAGGTTGCGTTCGCTTTCATACAGACGCTCCAATACTTTGGTTTGCTTCTCCACATTACGGGCTAGGTTCTTTCGTTCTACATCAATGGCTTCCTTATCGCGCATGACTGCGAAAAACTTGTTATCAGATTTCGCTTTCTGTGAGGTATCCGTAAAGTGACAATCGCTAACAACAATGAATGACTAACATCCAGTCCAATCTTGATCAACCGTTCTTCGAGCTGGGACAGGTCGAAAACTTTACTTTTCACCTGCCTATCGAGGGCTTCCCATGACGTCGATAATTTCTCTAGTTCAGCATACAGCGAAGCTTCGGCCTAATTAATATCAACAGAACGCTCAACAGGATAGTGGGAACAAGCATACCTGGGATTGTTGATCTCTAATTAAATGAAGCTGCTGCAACTCCTCGTCCCTTTGCTTGAGCTGCTTAGCAAGCCGAGAAACGTCCGGCGGCAGAGAAGAATGTCCATAAACGCGTTGATATGTTTCCAATTGAGCTGTAACTTCTGACAATTGTTGTCTCGTCTCAGCTTCCAGTTTGACGTGCCTCATGATATCGGGACGATCCGCTTGAAAATCAGTCAACGTCTGCTCCAAAGCAGCCGCTCTGCTCTCCGCAGCTCTGGGAACAGGATTAACAAGTTACTAGCGATGAGGAGAAAAACCTTACATGGCGCGACCTTTTAATGCATCTATGTATGAACTACTCGTTGCATCACCTTCTGCGAAAATGAACTTGACGAGATCTTCATCACGCGCTTCAGCTGCAAGCCGTGCCTTCAACCTTTTGACCTCGGACTCTAATGCGGTGATTCGTTCCTGTTTTCACTAGTTAACTTTAATAGGAACGATAAAATTGCGAACGACTTGCGGAACGCGACTCTGCCAAAGTCATGTATTCCTGCCAAGATGATTGTTTAACGCTTTCTTTTTGCTTTCTCTCTAAAATCTCGGCATTTAATTGTTCACGCTGATCACGTAGACGAGTGTTGTCGATATCGCGCTTGGACAACATTGCCTTAACTTCTTGAACAGTCTGACTCGCGGCAGCCTTTTCCCATCTTTCAGAGAAGAAATAACATAGCATCGTTTACTATACCTGAACAGAATCATCCCATTCCTTCCTTGAAGCGTTCAGTTGATTTACTTCATCTGTCAGCCGATTAATCTTGTCCTCCTGAGCCGCCAGCGTGTCACGGAGAGCATTTTCACGGTCTTGCAATCCTTTGTATGCGGAATGTTCTATCACAAGCTCCAAAGAGGGACATCTTATCTAATCACAGTCAAAATACAAGCATAATGTTAAGCAAGGCTACAACGTACCTGTGTGTCCTTCGCCTGTATTTGATCCCGCAGAAGTGCCATTTGTTTCTCCAACTCAACAATTTTGGCATCGCGAACACTCAAAAGTTCTGGTGATACGTCCACAGGGATAGGCCCATGATCCTCGTCAATTAACGCGGGGAAATGTGACGTGGGCTATATGAGGATTAGAGTAATGCGTATGATCAGATGGTCGAAACTCCCACCAATGAACCGAACCACTCACTGCTGGAGAGGACGGCTTTCTCTGCGACTCCTCTGATGCGTCACTTTTCGATATACTCCGCCTTTCCATTTCAACCACTGTCGAGCTTTGTGTCCGTTCTATACGATTTTCTGCGACAACCAAGGCAGTATGGTACTGTTCTTTCAATGTTTCAGAGTCTTTAAGCCGAGCCCGCAGCAGATCGAGCTCAGAACGGAGAGCAGCACACTAAAGTGCGTTGTCAGCTTACCATAAACCCAAGTATGAGCAACTGAGGCACCTCTGTCTGAGCCTTCTGACTATCCACATATGATCCGCCCGGCGATGCCCCGCCCATTTGAATGAACTTTGTAACCAGAGACTGTGTTGCATCAAAATTTCGTCCAACAGCTGAAGCAATATCGAACGTTTCTTCACTTCTGAGGTGAACTGTCAAATCAAAAATATCTAAGGGGGCATCAGGGCCTCGTTTACAAATTGGTAGACAAAAGCCACAAACCTTGTGCTCCAATACGGACCCCTGACAAATCTTCCGGTTCAGCCAACAAGCGTATTGCCTCCACAAGCTATATTGACAAGAAGGTGAGCGGCACGGTAAGCCTGGAAATTAATAACCTACTTGCGACCAACAAGCAGAGATAGCAGCTAACCCAGCCTCGTACTTATTCTTCCGTCTTTCTAGTTCTGTTATTCGAGCTAGATTCCTTTCGTTCTCGCGACGATAATGTGTCATGCGTCTGTAAATAGCTTCTTTTCGAAAAGACTAGTAATGCGTTGAGGAATCCGCATTCTAGAATGAAACTATAAAATACCTCGAGATTTCTGCCGAGGTCCACTTCCTCAGACTCAATCGACGAACCATTGATGTGAGGACTACCGTTGGCAATAGATACAATACGTTTTTTGACAACAGTAGGCTCATCCTCGTGACTATGTGCCCTCTTTCTCGATTCCATGGATGAAGGATCTGAAACGAGTTGGACAGTAGAAAGAAGAAGAGACAGGCTCTGTGCGAATCATTTCCAACTCCGTCTGTCGGACTCCAAATTCTTCGCACAAGATTTCCACCTCCGCCTTACTTCGCATGCCGTTTAAGAGCCGAACTTTAACCTGATTTGCAACGAGTCGTCGAGCTTCACTATCTCGCAGTCGGCAGGCGAACCATCTCCAATCTGTGTTTCTACACACGCCAAATCCAATGGCTAACAGTAAATGAAGTTAGTACAGGCCATAGACCATGTTCGTCCATGGCAAGCTCATACCTTCCCAAGTACTGTCATAGGTTGATCTAAATACAATGTGACGATAAGCATTGACCATGTAGAGTGAAGCTCTAGAAACTCACGCCAAATTCCTGTATTATACATTATGCCTTGAGAGGTTGTCGCCATGAATGCTCGGAGCGAATTAATATCTGGTTTATCATCAAGACCATTCTCGGCGACGACGACTAGATATCGGTCTCCTGGGTCTATTATAGCATCTTCACCTTTACCACCACCCATTGGAATAAATGCTTGGTTGGTGAAGGGGTGCCGTTCCAGGGTTGTCAATTGTACAGTTCCATCCTCCTCAAAGTTCGTAAAGGGCTTGCATCGGTAAATCGAGATTCCTGTGGTTGCTCCAGGGCTTTCTGGGTACGCAGAATGAAGAATAGATAGCTTGTGGAATTTGCTAGCAGTTCCATCATTTGCTGGCGTAACGCGGATGCCCTTGGGGGCTGCAGTTTGGTCGAAATATGCCTGTAACACTTGTCCAAATGGCGCAAAGGCCTCAGGTGTCAATGGCAATACGGGTATTGAGGTGACAGGCGACACTTGAATAGCCCTCTTAATCGCGGCAAGACCGTCAATGGGGACATGAGCACCGGCAGAAATGTTATCACCGACAGCATTTGTAACGGATGCAACGGGTGGCGGAGAGATGCGACGTCCAATGACTCGTACGCGCTTAATTCCCCCATCCGGATAAATGATCACCTTCACATGGGTATAAATCGCCTCAGTGACGTTAACAAGCTGAAAATGATGTTGGCGGTGGGGGCCTAGCTTCGTACGTGGAAGTATCAGTATCCACTTCTCCTGGTTATCCGGCTTTCGCGGATCAGAGCTATCCGGGGGATATGACGCATAAACCTCGCAGCTCTCTGGGAAATTTCCTTTGAAATGGGCGGTATCAAGTACTATATGCTCAAGGATGCCAGGAGCGCCACTCAACCCGGCATGAGATATTTGCGAGGTCGACAAGAAATACACCAAAAACTTACAGTCTTATTATTGCCCAATCCTTGTGACCAATTTGGCGACTTCTTTTGGTTTCCCATCCATCCCCCATATCCTTACCACGTCCTGGAAGTATCAGATTTGATCCAACACCGAAATGTTGATCAGACGTAAACTCGACGTGACCCCCTGCAAATACGTGTGCCAAGTCGAAAGACTGATGAAGATCTTCTGGGAATACTGCCGACACTTTACCATATACGCGGAAGCGTGCCTGTGGCCCATGTCAATTACATATCGCCTTGGATCGATTAATACTCGCGATGCCACCGTCCGGGTACATGTTTAACTTGACAAAATTAGCCTTCTCCGTGCCAGTTATCTTGAAAAGATGTCTGGAATTGGGACCAAGCGAAACTTTTGGCAGTATGTCAAACCACTTTTGAAACATTAGCTAGTATTCAGACAGATGTCTGCCACAGATTGCGTACTCTGGGGTCGTCCACCAATGGTCTTTCGGTCGGCAATCCGTGCATGGCAGAGACGGAAACCTCAGGCGCTTCATTGCCTGAACATCTGTGAATAAGTTATGGGAGTGTTACTATTACGGTAGACGCACCATTAAAATGAGAGGTATCTACATCGAACCCGAATATTGAGCCAGTTGTTCCTAGCCCAATAATGCACCTGGGATATGTATGAGCGTCATTGCATTCATTCACGAAGACAGCGGGTAGACGATACCAATCATATGTAGGATTATGCCTTCGACTTTCCCATCCGCTATACAGTGCGCCGTTCGGACCGAACTGTCCTTTCAGACTAGGTGCGGGCTGAATGTACATTGAGCCGGCACTAGGCAATTGCTAGTAGTGTTTTATTGTCAGATGGCGTACCTCGACTTTGAGGAGGTTCTCTGCTTCTGCAAAGAATTCATCCGAGACTGATATGACATGGGCACCTAGCGATACGCTCGAAAGCTCTGTGTACAGTAATAGTATGGCTGGCTGGCATAGAGGTGATACGCTCGGTAATACGAACCAGTAAATGCACTGAAGACATCTGAAAAAGTCTCCAACGGTACTTTCTCGTAGGAGAGGACGGTCATGTCACTTGATGAAGCTAAGCTTGGAAGCTTGGTACGAATTCCGCGGACGATCTCTTTACCGGACCAGCACTAGGCTACGCGTTCCAAAAGGCTTATTGCCGTGCGACAAGCGAAATTAACGCGAAAGGTGATGCTTATCGGGGATATCGCATAGAAAATACCTGCTGCAATTTGTTTCCTGAGCAATAGACGTCTGGACCATGGTGGTATCAAACCATCTTTCACCTACCTGGAGAAACCATGGTTACTTGGTCTACATGAAGCTGAAACCACCATGAGCAAAAAACGCGAATAGCAAGTCAATACCACCGATCAAATCTAATATGAGAGCATGCTGTTACAACTACTGTACTTGGATGGACATCACAAATGACACTACAGCCATTCCGCATCGGGGTAATCAGTAAAAGCCATCATCTCCTCATCGCAGTCACGCCGTTTCTGCGGCGTGTGTTGCAGTGCGCCCTACAACCGTTCTTTCTTTTCCCCACGGATCAAGCCATATTTCCGTATGGTCCATGCGGCCTGTCCGTCGGAGCAATCCCTCCACATCTCTTGCCTGTCCGTCTCCAACTTCAAGTGCGACGAGGGCTCCCGGACTCAGGAAACCGTCTTGGACTACCAAACGAGAGATGGCATGGTAAAACTCTAAACCAGATGGGCCGCCGAACAGGGCTTTTGGATCTTCAAACGCTGATACAGAGTACGGTAAATTGAGATAGTCGGGCCATGTCACGTAAGGCGGATTGGCTGTTAAGATGTCAATTGGCAACTTAAGGGGAGCCTTGCGATAAAAAGTGGCGTCCAACATGCTGGCTTTGACGACATGAAAGGTATTTCGGTTAAGAGAGTGATGGTGTGGAGCGGGAATGGCGCATAGCGAAGCGTTCTCATTTGCCAACTGGACGGCATGGTCAGATATGTCAATGCCAGTGGCGTGGAGAGTGCCAGGTGGCCATAAATGGCAGAGCAACAGGGGAATACAACCTGAACCTGTGCCGAGGTCCAATAATCGTCGAACAGATTGGACGGTGGGGAAAATATATTGTGAGAGCTTGATTACCCAGTGCTCTGTTTCCGGCCTGGGTATGAGAACTGGGGCGCGGGTAAGGAGATTGAGTGGGCCAAATGGCTGAGAGCCTGTTGAATTGAGGGCAGGGTCAATAATCTGGCAAGTTACCATACAATATGGGGTCAAGGATGTACCCAGGATGTACTGAAGCGGCTCGCCGAGCAGCCTCCGCCTGCACATGGTGACGAGATTGTGTTGGGGAGAGACGGCGTTGGCGATCCACCTGAGCTCCTGCTCCGCCTGGGCTTGGCCGATGCGTGCAGCCAGCGCAGCGAGAAAAAGCCTGGGGGACATTAGTACTCTCCTAGCTAAGCCTAGTAAAGGGATGCCGAAGAGGGCGGGCAGCACCGGTGGGCCGAGAGCCGAAACGGAGTAAAGGTGATGGAGAATATTTTGAATAAAAATCAGGTGCTGGCCTTCCTCAAACTTGTCTCGGTCTCCCCTTCGCAAACTGGCCAAAGGGCGGTTGCCAGCAGGCATCCTTTATTACATCTTATAGTCTTGTATCTCCATCTTGCTTGCCATCATGTCCGCTGTCATTTATCCTGGCCCTGCCTCCACTTCTTCCATCTCTCCCGCCTATGTCAATCCTGCCCAGATGCAGAACCAACTCCCCCCGCAACCCAAGAAAAAGCCTCTTCAGGCTGCCAAGCGCAAGCGCACAGATACCCCAGACGATTCCACCACAGAGTCCGCAACTCCGCCCCGTAAGGCGCGAGACGGTCCAAAAAAGAAGAAAGCGAACAGGGCTTGCTTCCATTGTCAGAAGGCTCATCTAACATGCGACGACTGTGTGTGGCTGAGCCAACCCTTTCTCAACTTAATGGCTCAGTGCCTTTTATTTTAGCACGACCATGTCAACGCTGTATCAAACGCGGTATTGCCAATAATTGTACAGAGGGTCACCGTAAAAAAGCGAAATACCTCCTGGACGACGACGAGCTTGGTGCGCATCGTTGACGTTGCAATTGGTTGCAATCCCTCTTGCCTATCTCACTCATCACGTGCATTATCAGAGCGACTGAAGCGTAGTAAATCTTCGTCGACCAGTGTAAATACAGCAGAGCCTACGCCTGCTCCGTCAGGTATATGATTCCCTTCTCTTCATGATCATCCGTTTGACGTAGCATCAATTTCAGCTTCTTCATCAACAGATCCGTTTTCGCACAATGATCCGCTCCTTAGCCATTCCTTCGATCCTCCCTTTTCGTTTGGCTCCGAGGTTGCCGGCCTCGAATATTCAATTCTCTCTGCCATTCTCGGAAATTCCAGCCCCCCAGCATCCGAAACATCCCCTCCTCCACAACACCAGCCATATACGAACTGGTCGTCTGAGCCTGTTGACTTTACTACCTCGCCAAGGTTAAGCACTTATACTTCGTCGTATTCAGATGCACAGATATCTTCGCTTCCATCAGAGTCTGCTCTCACCACATCACCTGGCGGCACTCCCTATCTTGCGTATGGGTTCGCCCAGCAGAGATCAGAAGATCTGGAACTACAATACCCAATGCAATACCCTTTGAACCAATCTCCAGGGCCATCACATCCTCTGCAACCGCGGTATCCCCCTGACGCCAGGGCTCGCTCACCACCTACAGATACTTATGTCCCTGGGAAGGATACAATGACTTCGAATACTGGGTTGCTGTCTCCAGCACCATCAAATGCATCACCTACATCGGCAACATCGGTTCCCCCAGGAATTGCGGAAATCGTGGGATCATCCAGATCAAAACTTCAAAGCATAAACGATCGTGTAACGAAGCCTTATGATTATACGGAAGGATACCATTTTTTAATGAAACATTTACCTACGCGGTGCGTTTGTCGTTGACCAAATGAACTCGTTCTGATGTTATTAAAGATTTGAGAAAGATGACATTCTTCGCATTGTGCGGGCATTGGCGATCTTTAGACCGTCTTTGATTGCATTGCAGATGCCACTTTCTCGGGATGATGAAGTCTTCGTTGAAAAGTGTTTCCAGCGGACACTGTTAGTGCGTATTTTTTTCGGCTGTTGTGCCAATCAGCGACGCGTGACATCACCCGATTAAAAGGAAATGGAAAAGCTAATGTCTTACAGTGGTACCCCAACTGTGGTCTGGCGCCGAACAGGAGAGATATGTCTTGTTGCCCCGGAATTTTGTATGCTGACGGATTGGCCCATGGAGGAGCTTGTCGGCCGAAAAAAATTTATTTATGAGGTATGGTCATTGAGGAATTCTTTTTTTCCCCCTCGCGACTGATTATTCTTGGAAGTTGTTCGAGAATCAATCGGTTGTTGAATACTGGGAAAATTTCGCAACTCATGCATTTGAAAATACCACGCAATCAGTATATTCACATTGTGTCTTGCTCAAACCCAACGGTGTACCAGTGCCTTCAGCATTCTGCTTCTCTGTTCGACGAGATCTATTTGACTTGCCTAGCATGGTCATAGGTGCGTGAATATAATCTGCATGGATGATTGAAAGCGAACACCTGGTAGGCCAATGGCTTCCCCTACTATAGGTCCATGACTGGCTCAAGACCAACTGATAGAGTGTTTATTGTGATACTTATACTTTTGTGCCTCATTGTCTATCTGCTATGGCTTTTCTGGCTTTTGCATCACCGATATTGGACAAACTGATCCTCTTGCGACATGCCTTCATCATCCAGATGTTCAGTTGCCAAGTTTTGTTCCTTCTAGATTCATGTCACCGCTATACACTTTTCTGAAATCGCTCTATTGTAATGTTTCCTCATAATTTACGATGTATTAATAGTTCATCAATCAGTGCAGCACGCAGTCACATCAAGTAGTCTTAGATGGCAAGCGGAAGCAGTAATGTATTTATTCAAGTATGGTAAAGTCGACTACATCTCTTTCAAACCGACTCCTGTATGTTGGCATATTCACTCTCTATCCCAGGTTCCATGAGCGAGGCATGTCCAAGAATTAATACGCCGGAGGCCCCAATTAACCAAAATATTGTCGCGATAGGCGATGATAACCAAAGGAGCGGGATTCCAATCACAAAGAGACCAGTATAGAGATGTTTCTGCGTGATGGTGTGCTCGCCAAATTGTGTCGCGTCCGGTGCTAAAACGAGATAAGCTCCTTGGTTATACATTATTTGGTAACGTCGACGCACCGAACCGGTTGATTGCGGAAAAGCCCAACACAAGGAATGCAAGGGAGATTAAAAGGAGGTAATTAGTTAGGCTAAAATCGCCTCAACCCATCAACAAGAAAGGAGGGCGATTTCCTTAATGACGTACACGGCGTATACTCCCAGTACGGCCACAATAAGACCGTAGTTTCCTAAAACCAAAAGCATGGGTCTTTTTTCTTCTTCTTCTTGGTATGCAGAGCCAAGTGAATCAACACGCACCGGAGAAATAACGAGTGTTATAAGATATGCGCTGTTACCAAAAAGGAAGGGAAGAGTCAAGTTAGCTTTTTATCAATTCAACAAGGGCAGAGGGCGGCGAGGACTGCCACGGCGACTAGCTCGCCCAAACGAAGTGCTTACTGAAGTAGCCTGGTTAAGATCGGCAGGTCGTGAAAGTCGCTGGTAGTCGAAAAACTCTGTAGGCGATCTAAGGCCCGAAAGTCTGGTTTCCTGTGAAGCCCAAGTGGAGGGTTGGGTAAGTCCTGTGACAAGGCGCTTGAGAGTGATTGCCCAAAAGGCGACGAACTCTGATAGATTTGAGGGTGTCGGTAACACGTAGAAGAGCGTCCATTGGGGAAAAGGAGGTGGTGGCAAGTGGCTGAAGTTTGTTTATAATTATAAAACGGGCATATAATAAAATAATACGCTCATTACACGTCAGCTCAGATATGATTCGCAGAAGTCCCACCCTCATTCAAATGAGCGACCTTGATGTCCAGGATATCCGGGACATGGTTGCTCAACAGCGCGAAGAGGCTCTTCACCAGCAACAAGCTCTGGCTGAGGTTCGGCGTGCTGTCGAGGCTCCTGCTCCAGAAAAATTGCACGTCGATCTGGTAGAGAAGTATAAAGCTGCTGAGGTTAAGCAGCAAGAAAGGAACAGACGTCTTGGTCTGGAACCAGGTAAGTTTCTCACTGCTGACATGCATTTGCTACTGGTAGCTCATAGTCAAGTAGGCACCTCATCTACGAGCTGACACGCTGAACGGCGGAAAGCAATAGTACTGTACACGACTGTGCTACCATCTCTGCGTTCAAGTGAATTGAAAAGTCGAGCGAAAACCTAGAAATTGGTTTTTAACTGATGTTAAACCCGATTCGTGCGTCTGCTCACCATCCAGATCCCTCTTATCACAGAGTGTCGAAAGGTCAGCGCGCCGCATATGCATACATGCTGTCTTCAGGCTGTCCCAGAGGGTCGACGACGTCACGCCTCGATTCTCTCCCATACTACCATCGTTCTCTTGCAGCACCAGTGCATCTAATATATGCTGTGCTGCTTCTTCATAACGCTGGAAAATTGATTCAATTCCATTACTAGTACCAAGAAAGCAACCTGCTTACTCGCAGATTGATGCAAGAAATGCCAAGATTAAATCTAGGTCCATTTTCTTTGATCTGGGGAAAAAAAAAAGGAACATCATCCTTACCGAGCTCTTATATACCCAGGATTGAGTTCCAGAGCCCTATAGTAGTATTGGAGGGCATCCTCAGCATGGCCACTGTTTGCAAGACTAGCTCCAACGCGGTTATATAATAGCCAATCCTGCATGGCACAGATCGTGTCAAGCAATGTCGTACTTCTCATGATACTAACCTACCTCTGGCTTTATAGCTAATGCTGTTTTAAAACAGTCATGTGCTTTGCTATATTCCTAGCATGTAGGTCAGCAATTGCTATGCCAGGTGGCTTCAATTATCCATACTTCGTTTGAGTTTAATAATATACCCAATGCAATTTGTATATCAGCATCGATCTGGCTGTCGCTATTGCCTCTGGCCATGGCAATGAGGCAGTTTATGAGATCCTCATAACGTTGCGCACTCTGTCCCCGTGTTGGTATTGTGGCGCCTTTATATTTCTCGTTGCGAGATAACCATTCTGAGATGGAGTCGTATGTTCCAGTACGATTACCGTCGTTTGTATACGATACGGCCAGTGCGAGCCACGAAGGCAGATGTGAGGGGTCCAATTCCACGGCATGCTTTAAAGCTTCAAGTGCCTTCTGCTCACGCTCATTCTCTTGCTGTTTGACACCCAAGTGATACCATGCCATAGCATTATTCATATCGTTTTGCACGGCCGTCTCAAGCTCCAAAACATTCTGGTCATTCCTCGAACTCGAGATCTAGCATAATTAATGCGAATGCGAACACACCTCAATCATTATTTGACGGCTCTGTTGACCTGTAAGTCGAGGCAAATTATCCAGCACATACGGATTGTCGCTTAGGAATGGATAAGTCTGCACTTCCCTAATACCCGTAGCTGTGGCTTCAAAGCGATCCCAATCTGCCTGTAGTATGTCCCATTCTGCTTCAGATGCAGACACGGTATTGGAGGTAGGCGGTTTAAACTTTTCAGCCCAGTATCGTTTGTATTCTTCATTTTCTTGTCTGAAATACTCATAATTGCCTTCCTCGGAGTTAACTTGTCGAATATCCATCGACGATGGGACATTGCCGAGGAATGGCATTTGTGAACTTGATGGGTTTGCAAATCTGGCCTGGTCAAGACCAGCATCATCGATGGCACGCCTTTTCCCCTTGTAGTCCAATGCATTTTCATCAGTCTCCACCATCTCATTGCCCTCGACTGTGACTTTCCCATCGCGCAACTGCCTCATAAGATCCATAAACTGACTGTTTTTGAACTTTGGGTTTTGCTCGTACTTCAGTTGCTCGAGCAGCATGGCAGCTGTCCGTGCCAACTCATCTGGCGGTTCTTGCCTCTGTGATTCTACCGGCTCTAGATTCCTTTCTTGTAACATATTCAACTCTTGTGATGAAAACTCTTTATCCCACGATGTTTCTAGGAAGTGGTCAATTGTAAATTAAAGTCCCTCGACAAAGGGCAATCAAAATGCTCACGATCCATTAGTAGATTAACCGGGGCCTGTACAGGAACATTATCGGGCCTCATACGCATCAGTGTCTGATTTATCCCAAATCTAGGATTCCATTGTATTCCAGCTGTACATCCCATCAGTTTGTGATTTGCAAGTCCATTTGAGTAAATCACCTTGGTTAATCATGCTTGGCCCAAGATGATACTCGTTGGAAGTAGAGGCTAGTGCATTGTGCTGTTGATGGTCCCCGTATCCTACGTTGTTCACTCGAGGTTCGGCATTGTGAAGAAAGTCAGCCGCCCAGTCAGCCGGTGAAAGCTGCTGTGCAGGTATAAAAAGTTCATTTGTTGGTAGAGCCCTCTGTAGCGCAGATAAATCTAGAGAATGGGTTGCTACGGCGGGTGACGTTGTCTGTGCCGCAAAGAAATGCGCCGCTTCTTTGTCCTGAGCTACAGGACCTGTCGTATGACTGCGAAACGTCTATGGATATTGTCAGTTACCAAAGAAATGGAAGCCGACAGTCCATACCTCCCTCGAAGAACCTGCTCGATTGCCTGCAAAGTAATCCTTGAGGAGTGTAAGTTTGTGTAAGGTGACGGCGAGCCGTGAATAAAGACCTGCTGTAGACCTCTATCCTGATCGAATCTCTTTGCTAGTGTCTGTAAGGGATTGGATGGACCGCATTCAATACCTCCAACGAGCATTGGAAGAGCCATTGAGTGGCTCAATGGAAAGGGTTATGAATATGGTGATGTTTGCCGGTATCGCCGGTCCTGTTGACACGTGTTTATATATATTATTTGCAATATTATACGACCCTAACCCTAGTTAGGAATACTAGTATTTAACAAAGACATGGGAGGAGGCGCATATATGCATGCATCATGACAATGCGGGTGGGCCGTTTACCAGCAGAGAGTTTACAGCAGCCTTTGCTTCTGCTATAGATTTTTGGGTGAGCGCCCTGCATTCTGCCCCGTTATCGGAGCGCACTGCTGCATTCTGAGCTACAAATGTCATGCGGTTTACAATGCTTACACTTACGATGTCGCTACAAATCGGTCAGACACAACGGAACCAGAGGCTTGGCATTTAAGACGTACATTTAGAGCATCCAACCTACTGAAAGTCTTCTTACAACCTTGACATATATTAGCTTGCGATTTCGCAGTATGTAGTGCTTGGTGACGCCTTGAACGGTGAATAAAGAGAACTGATCAAAGCACAAGGTGACCCACTTGCAGTCATGTTGCCGCGCAAAGCCTTTTTTGCACCCTGGCCAGTCACACACATATGGACGCTCTTCCGTGTGTGATCGCAAATGACCTGCCAAGACTCTTTAGTCTAGATGTCCACGAATGATTAGATTCGGGTACCTCTTAAATTAAATCGACGCGTGAAAGTACTACCACAACCAGGCACAGGGCAAACAAAGTGTGCTTCATTACGACGCCTGCTAGCGCTAGCCATCTGAGTGGCGGACGTTGTGACCTGCAGCCGCTCAACCTGCAATATAGGAGGAAGACGGGGAACACCGCCAGATGAAGGATAGTGGTTGGCGCCTGCGCCTCCTGGCTGATGACCGCTTAGTTCGCCCGAGGTCGGTGAAGGCGCGACCGATACTTCTCTTGAGCGACTGTAGATATCTGCTGTGCCCTGGGAAACAAATATGTCCGGCTTTGGATCATGCAGGGAAGGGGCTACCGTCAGATCCGATGCTGGGGGTGGTGGAAAATGGGACGTATTTGACGGCGAGGGATAGGAATACTCGCGAGGTCCGTGAGGATGGGTTGCAGGACCGGAAGTTGGGATGCCTTGTGGGATAGGATTTCCGACGGGGCCATTGACGAACATTAGCTCTGGAGGCTCGAAGTCCTTATCATCGGTGGCCATTGTGCGGGGAGAGGAGGATGGAAAGTCTGCGGCTCGTGTTGGCGGGCAGGAGTGACAGACTGTGAAAGATGATGGGAGAATCCAGAACTCTTTAAGGCCCGCACTCTTGTCCTTCGCCCCCTTATATGGCAATCCCCCTCTGCTCTGGCACAGCAGGTGCCCGTCGGACTTTCAACTTCGTGACAGATCCCTGTCACACTCGGCTCTCTGCGTGGCGGTGCTGCACAGCAAAGGCTAATGCCAGATCCTCGCACTAGATGATCCCCAAGCTGTGCTCTTGTGTGGATCTGTGTTACGACTCAGTCAGTCAACTGTCATATGAACCCCTGTTACTCGAGAACGAGCGAGAGGCTGTCGCTAACTTGCTGAGAGTGCGTCCTGCTGGCACCGCGTTTTTCTCTATTCACCTCTCATAGTCAAACTGGGAGGGCTGATTCAGTGTAACGCTGTTGTTGGCCGAACTTGATACAAGCCTTGGCTCTGTTTGAGCCAGCTTCTTTCGATTCGCGCCTGGACGAATTGGCAATTTTTGTCTTGTTATCTGCTTACTTATCAACGTGCTACCAAAATATGGAGGACGCATGTCAGGCTACTCTTGCCCTAAGGAATTTAGCCAGCGACGGTGCGCATCATCACATATTGTCATCGCTTCGTATAGCATTTTACAGATAAATATCAACTTGAAATCGTCAAGGCCGATGGGTTACAACCTCTCCTACGGTTTCTGCAGCCTACATATTTGCCTCTTATTCTCTCTTCTGCCGCTTGTGTGTGCAACGTTTCTATACATCCTCAGAACGAATCTCCCATTATCGAATCTGGCTTTTTGCAACCACTGATCAATTTTCTCCCGTTTAAGGACAATTCGGAGGAGGTCCAATGTCATGCCATTTTGACACTTCGCAACCTCGCGGCAAGTTCCGAGAAGAACGAGACAAGACTGGTGCTGTGCAGTATAAAAGAGCCTGTGCTCGAAGTTCCCATCAGTGTTCAAAGTGAGATGACGGCTTGCATTGCAGTATTAGCCTTGAGTGGTAAGCCAGTATCTCTGCATACATGATGATATCGTGATTAAGACGAGCTGAAGGGCCAGTTATTGGAAATGGGCATATACGAGGTATTGATTCCATTAACAATTTCACCAAGTGCCGAGTGCAAGGGAATAGTGCTGCAGCACTTGACAATCTATCATCCAAAGGTCCGCGTTTTCTTTCGGTCAAGTCACTGACGTTGATCTGAATTCTTCTCTTGAAGATGGGCGGACACATGCAGCACTATCTGCATCGATTCTTGTTTCCAACTTATCGCAGCCTAAACAATAGTACTCAAGTCGGGCGGTATACAAAATTGATGAGAAAGATTCGACTTTATTTCTGACAAGCCACATACTCGATCCCCAATTGATCAGGGTTCTAACCTTTTGATACCCAATGTTCGCAATTTGGCAACGTCACGAACATCACCATCCTCATCTGTTGACACCCCATGGTCTCATCGCTCTCAGACTCAATCATATCAAGACCCAGATACTGGGGATGGCCGCAGCGAGATCCAGCTACTTGCTCAATAAATACCCGAATTCGTCGAGTCGGGCGTTGATGGGCTTGTTCTCTCGAGCGTCACGAATTCTCATATCCAGCCCGGGTCCTCAATAGGCAGTTCGACCCGTGGCCATGAGGAACTAAGACGAGGCGTTCGCACCAGGCTCACATTGCTAGCGCAGCGTGACCCAGCTCACCGATAGACATTCAGTAGAGGGGATCATATTGATTTTTGGTGGCTTATCATTTGACTTGTTAAATATGATTAGATGCGCCTACTACTACTACACTACACCCTCTGCTCCTGCTCAAATATGTGAGAGTCCAGCAACCTCCTTCGTCGCATCAACTCCATTTCTGATATTGTCTGTCCCGCTTGTCGTGGTGTGGCAGGTTTGGGTACATCGAGGATCTGCTCCTGTTCTTGTTTTCCTTGCACAAGCTCACCGTTTTCTGAACCCTGCACTTTCTTTCCACCTTTATTAGTGGCCATGCTCCCATTTAGTGATGTTCTGCAGCTAGAAGAACTTGCCACAGAAACTGGGGCATGACGCCCTTGAGTCGGCATGTTAAATGACATCCTATGTGACTCGTCCTGGTACTTCTTTGTAGTGAATGTTATGCCCAGCTCTTCCTCCATGTCCATCTCAGATGCTGATACCACAGTCGGAGTAGGGGCTGCTGAATAATCTACTGGCGGCTGCATCATGATATGGTTTGATGTCCGTCTGGCATTAGCGTGGCCATTGCAAGGTATTGAGCTTGACGGCGTGAATCGAAGAAAGGCATCATTAATCCACTCTCCTAGCTCTTTCATGACCTATTCATTCGCTGTAAGCTACCATCACGAATGTCAAGTCAACGCACTTCTTTGGACTCGCTCATGAGGGCACCCATTTGCAGGTAGCCATGGCTCCAGTCAGAAAAAAGATCCATCTGTACCCAATCCTCCTCTCTTTCACTGGCCAATTTTTCATGTTCTTTCTTCAGTGCAGCAAGAGCTTTGGGGTCAAGTGATTCACTTTGAGTCATCCTCAGGCCTTCTCCAAATTGTGCGCTCTTCCCTGAAATCATCAGCTCGAGCTCAATCTTACGTGCCCGTTTTGACTCTCTAATACGCCCTGCGAAAATTACTGTGTCATCAACAAATGGATCCCTCTCACCGCATTGCATCAGCAGCGGGGGATATTGAGCAAGAAGTTGAGATGGCGTAAGAATTGGGGATATTTGGTAATCCGTCTTGAAATCTGGATTACGCTGTGGACCTATGTACATGATGGCCATGGCACGCATCTGTCAAGGACGTGGATATCACATTTTTTCGAAAAGTTTAAGTGTTGCCCACCATGCTCGGTGATATAATCCTGTCCTGAAAATACCCAGTGCGACTGGTCATAGTGAGGCGTGTACCTATGGCACCCTTGACTCGACTTGGTTCAGACTTAGGAGCCTTCTTGGAAGGTGCCTGCGCAGTATCAATTGTTCTTGCACTCTCGACTTCAATACTCCTAACTTGCGATTGTCTCTCTGGAGGCGTTAAAGAGTCGTAAGAATATAAAACGCGGGCTTGGATGGGGCGGTCTTCTTCTCTCCACTGATTGTAGTCCTCTTTGTCAGTTTCAGGATTGGCAACAGTATCCCTGTCTTCTACTGAATGCGCAGGAGATGCACTGAAAGATCTTTGGCTGTCAAACATGCCTGTTCCCATCGAATGGCGAAACTGAAGCCTCGCAGTTTTCTTGTCAAGGCTCCTTTCCGTGCCACCTGTGAGAGCACGGATGGCTTCCTTCCAACTTCTCTTTCGTTGCAATTGGTTTCCTCTAGGGCGCTGATCGCGAACCATGCTAAGAGGGCTCTAGATTGACCATCAGAAAGTGAAACAAATACATGACATTCAGACCTACAACGTGTTGCAAGTGGTCCTTTTGAGAGGCCAGCTCCGCTATACCAGGTAAGTTTCCTGATGATTGTTCAAACTGCAAGACATGTAAATTCTCTGCAGACATCCACGAGGTGAAATTAAAATCAAGGGCAGCATAGTTAAGTACGAGGGCGACAGGTAAAGGCAACTGGGCATCATGGCAAGGTAATCCGGAAAGGTTCCTGTGCTCCAAGATCCGGTTTACAGTGTTGACCGCAAGGACTGCACCGCTGGGACAGCAATCAACATAAATAGATCCCAAACGTTAACGCACATACGCTGAATCGCCTGATAGTATTATGCGAATAGTTTTCCCTGACATTCCAACGCAGCGTCCAACTAAGGTAAGTATAAGTGCTTGGTGAGTGACACAGCTGTGGAGGCACAAACCGCTGTCTAGAATGGACCTGTATGCATCGTATGCTTCATCTATCGCAAAGGGATATGGATCTGGAAAAAAAAAAAAAACCTCAAATTGAATCCGTGGCATTAGTGATGAACCAACATTCTGGTGCTTTTCCATAATCAATCGATAGAACGGGACGCCGAGTTACTTTAGCCCATATACTGAGACGTTCTTCGTGGTGTTCTGGACTCATTGCAACAAATCCACCGCCGGGGAAATCAAGAATAAGCTCGGTTGAATTGCACAGTTGGTCGTCCGGAAGGCCAAAGAAAAGGTAGGCGGAAATCGGACGCACATAGGAAGAAGACTTTGGCCTTGGTATAAAAATCCTCCGTCTCACAGGCACAGAGGGAATATGACACAAGAATCGCAACTGCGGCATCAGTTAGGCAGAAGGCAGCCAATGTATCTGCCTTACTTACATATGGATTGGTCGCCTTCTCCCAGGTTACACGCAGCATTTCCACAGTCGGGACGGCTCTGAATCGTCGTAGCTAGAGGTCAGGATGAGTCACTCCCCTTTAAAGTGGAATGAGGGAATTACCTTCTCCTCGGCGCTATTTGCACATATGACATAGTAGACTGAGAAGATTAAAGAACAGATATCCCTTAACCACTTGGGACGAATCGACATTGCAGTTGCGAAACCAGCATCGAGGCCGGTGATAATCCACGTCGCCCTATAGAATGAAGGAGAATACTGCTTCACATCAGAAGCATTTTGCAATCATGTAGAGTGAGGACGAACCAAGCGAGCCAAAGGCTCCGGAGCTGTGGATATTTTAACCATAAAACTTGTGTGTATATCTAATGTAACGTACCACTGAAACCAAGAATTGTATCTAGGTTGCGCAGAGCATACACAGTTGTCAATGTACTTAGAATAATCTGGTACGGAGTGAAATGCCCTGATAATATCAGGTCGTGAAAAATGGGCAAGGTAGACAATGAAGTACACATACTCAAATATGCGTTGAGCTTCCCAAGCCAGAGGAAGCGGGAAAGACTATTGTTTCCACGGATGATGCGCCATAGCCAAAAGATAATAATGACGAGGACCTGGGACGATGATTTGAAGGCAACTAGGTCGGAAACTGGGAAGAACATACCTGAGCACGCTTCCAAGATGGGTTTGGACGACCTAGAATGCGGTCAATCATTCAGGGTAAGATGAGGCACGACAGGCATGCAGAGAGGAATATCAAGACAATTGTAGACTCACATGTGATTGCCAGGCCAACCCTAACCCAAAGCATCCGCTTCATGACGCCTCTAACCTCGATCAGGGCAACGGCTGATAAACTGGAGATAGTCAACCAGCTCTTGCTGCCACACACGACCGAGTTTATAGAAATCAAGTCCATCCAAGATGCTCATGAGGCCATAAAGTCCATGAAGGTAAGTCTTCGGTTGCCATCATCGGCAATATATGACAACTGCAGATAGATCAGAGGAGCACCTGCGATTGCATCCCTCGCAGCTCTTTCAGTCTCTTACCATCTAACACGTGCGTTGCGAGCATCGCCTACTCCAGATTTCCTTGCCTCTCCAGCTGCTCTCAAGAGCCATATCCTTCCCATCTTATCGTATATCTTTACTGCCAGACCAACTGCAGTCAATCTTGGGGCCGCCACAAGGCGTCTTGAAAGGACGCTCAATGATTCTGTAGCTGCGGGAAGAAGCGTGTCCGAAATCGCTCAAAACTTGATATCAGAGGGAAACGCCGTCGCAGATGAAGATATTGGCAGGAACAAGACAATGTCTAAACGGGGAGGCGAATGGCTCATCAATCAGGCCTCTAGCGAAGGGAGCGGCTTGAATGTTTTGACAGTATGCAATACTGGTTCCCTCGCCACTTCTGTGCGATTTTTGTCCGTTAGCGTCCAAAAATATCGCTCAAGAATCACTGTAGGGTTATGGCACGGCCCTAGGTCTGATTACCTACCTGCATGAAGTTGGAAAGCTCGGAAAGGCCTATTACACTCAAACGGCTCCATATCACCAAGGGTCTAGGAATGCCATTACATTCATCGGGTGATTCTCACTTCTGACCGTTCTTGTAGACTCACCGCGTTGGAGCTTCAGACCTTGAAAATACCATCGCTAATGATATGTGATACCATGGTCGGTTCTCTGTTTCAGCATCATAATATACACGCAGTTGGTACGTGCCTTCCGGACGACATCAATTCAAAATTGCGTGTCAATGTTTTATTTTCCAGTCGTGGGTGCCGATCGCATAGCTCGGAACGGCGACACGGCTAACAAGGTCTGTATAGTTTAGCTTCTATCAGCAAGCACTTAAACGACGCAGATCGGTACTTATAACGCAGCCGTCTTAGCAGCTAGGCACAAGATCCCCTTCATAGTCGTCGCTCCTATCAGTACTATAGACTTGGATATCGCGGATGGATCTGGGTGTGTCATTACGCCATCAAGTTTCTGTCTTGAATTCACTGACCGTGTCCAGTATACCAATTGAGCAAAGGCCGGCCATTGAAGCTTGCCTGGTTCGTGGGGTTCGATACCCAGATAACGACGGAAAAAAGGAGCAAGCCGTTGTCATGATCACGCCTCCAGGATTAGAGGGAGTTTACAACCCCAGTTTTGATGTCACTCCCGCAGAATTGATATCAGCAATAGTGACAGAGAAAGGCGTTGCGGTGAGGAAGGATCCTGAGACGGTATTTGACCTAGGTGGTGTCGTTTAAGTTCAAGGTTTTTGTGTAAATCCAAGTAAATAGATCCCAATCCTACTGATACGATGACTCGAGTTTTGTGCGTAGCAGTTCATGGTGGTGCAGGGAACCATAGTTGCACGAACGAGAAAGCTGCGAAGCACAGCTTGAGACAGTAAGCAGACGTCTTGTCTTGTCTTGGACTTTTTTTTATGGACAGTCATGGCCATCATGCAGAGCTTGCGTTCATGCACTCGCATCGGCTCAACAAATGGACAATGTCTCAGCCCTTTCTGTCGTAGAAAACGCAATCTCGGTGCTAGAAGATGACCCGACATTCAATGCTGGTTAGTAAGATCGTTCTAGATGTCTGCTGTGTTGACGTTCGTCATAGGTCGTGGTTCCAACTTGACACTCGATGGTGGTGTGGAATGCGACGCTTCAATCATGGATGGCCGGTCAGGCGACTTTGGTAGTGTTGGCGCAGTATCAGGTTGGCCCACCCCATCAGACAAGCCTTCAGCAGTGTTCACTTTTTTTAAAAAAATCTTGTCATCGTCAGGTGTCAAAAATCCAATTCATTTAGCGCGCCATGTCTTGGAATATTCAAGAATTCCGGATGAGTTAGGCAGATTACCCCCACTGTATGTGTTATGTTTGGCCGTTATTGTATCACCAATGGAATAAAATCAAGGACAGTCGTTTCTGATGGTGCACGAGATTTCGCCATCCGCGCCGGATTTGATGTTCAATTGATTCACCCTGACGAGCTTATCACTCCACGAGCAAAAGGTGACTGGGCAAAGTGGAAAGAGAGAGCAGCGGCTGCAAACGATGCACGCATACCTGGTTTGGATGACATTCAGGACACAGTGGGTGCCGTTGCGTGGGTCGCTGGGGATGGTGTTGCAGCAGGAGTCTCAAGGTAAGAAACAAATATCAGGTAGTTCAAAAATGATAATCTTCGACTCAAAGTGGAGGGCTCTTGTTGAAGCACTCGGGTAGAATTGGCGAGGTGGTTATATATTTTACTCATTGATGAACACTCCTCACATAACAAAGGCTGGTATGTTTGGTGCAGGTTGCTGGGCGCAAGAGAATATGGCTTGTAGTGTTTCAGGTTGGTTATATTCAAAACGTCTGAACCAGTTGAGATTCAATGGAGACTCAGGAGCGGGTGAACATATCATTCGTGCATCCCTTGCGCGGTCGCTTGGGGATACTTTTATGACGACGGAGGACATCGATCCACATGACGCGCTCTACCATACTTTGATTGAGAAATTTTGGAGTAAGCATATTCATCTCAATCCTGAAGGCCTGAGTCCCTTATTCCAAGTTCAGGACCATGTAGAAGTCGGGGAGTATCCAATCCGAATGCTGGTCTGATTCTAATCACAAAGGCCGAAAGCATCCACTCATCGACTGGTCAGGTATTTTCCATTATCAGAACAAAATTACTGACAAGAGGATTAGTAAGGTTATGGTGTGCATTCACGACGCCAACTATGGCTATTGCATATGCCTCATCAACTGACCCTGTTCCGAAGGTATAATATTATACCAATTTTGTCTACTGTCAGGTAACCCATCTATCAAGCAGGCACTGATTCTTCGTCGACCTCGAAATTTGGCAAATGGATTAAGCGACACGTCAAATATATTTGTGACGGCGGTTACGTTTAAGACATGATCTCATGTGCCGCTCTCTTACAAAAAGTCGCTGTGAGAGGGTAGCCGGGATGGATTAGTACCATTCGTGGAGGTCGACTGACCAAGGACAGGCGTTGTCGGCGCACTTGAGGGTGCAACGCCCAGGGAGGCAGTTCGCGAAAAAGGAGTCCCGGGCGCTGTGCGGGGCATGTTTTGGGGAGGGAGAGGTCGTGACGCGTTCAAGCGTTGTAATGTTTTAATAGGGAATTTTGTTCTGAAGCCATGAATGACGACGTTTCTCAAAAAGAAGAGATAACCTACCGACAAGTCGAGCAAACCGCAACTGGCTGACAAAATACTACAATTTATTAGTTGTTATCAATGGATGGCATCAGTCTCGCCTACTGGATAAGCAGACGGAGCACACGAAGCCAATATCAACGATAGTTTTGTGGCAGAAGCACGCTGCGCGAAAGTCAATTTTATCTTGGGTGGGCACAGACAATATCTTGCGCATTGAAGGTGGAGAGAGGAATGTCATCTGCAAATGTGTGACTAATGCGGGATCACAAAATGAGACTATACTCGCAATTAGGTATTGCAGAAGTGCATCACGGCGTTCGAGGTGAATGTAAGAGCCGCCAGTCAGATGTGCAGTCTGCTGTAAGAACACTGTTTCAGGACCATACATCTGACACACGTCAATAGTAACTTTCTGTATGCGTGTCCGCTAAGTGTGAAAATAAAGTGCAATTTTAGCCTACAAGTTTCTGGGCAGAGAATATGGAGTTCATGATGGGAATATATGAGGTGGCATGATCGGGAGAGACGGAAAGGACCAGAATGCGTGGGTCTGGCATGACAAGTGAATCCAGCGAACCGACTTTTTTCCCCGGCAGAGGGGTTGGAGGAAGAGTAATTCTATTAATGTCTGGTAGCGAGGGTTATGCGATATAGATTAAAGCGTAAGCGGGAGCATACAGCACAGTGCTTTGGTCAGTGCGCTCACGAGAGCCACGGGTTCTAGCATATATTAGGATTTAGGGTCCACAGTTAGCACACAGCTATACCTTCTTCATCTGGATCTCCCAAGGCACCCAATTCCTCGACTATATGCGCGACGACGGCAGTATCTACGAGCTTGAAAGGAGGGTATGTGTTGGCGTCTGTCACGGGTGAATCACTGGGAGGGTTGGTTGAGGAGTATAGCATGAGGCTACAGACGATGAGCGGAAGCGGCGGGGTAAAGATGAGAGGAACCTCTTGCCAGGAAGAGCGGCGAAGACAGCAAGAGAGTTGTCATGCTTGCAGGCCATGTGAGAGTTGAGGAACGCGAGAAGCTGAGCAAGAAATGCGGCGAGGGAGAGGGGGTAGGTGTTGGCGGGAGGTGGAAGAGCAGAAGAGAGCCATTGGGATGGAGAGAGGTCGATAACGAGGGAGAGGTGAGAGCCACCGGGATCGTTCATGGGCGGAGATGAAGCGGAGTGTCGTCACACATTTGCTCTCCGTCACGAGCGCCGGTGACGAAGGGCCTTCCGGCGTTGGCCGTGACGATGGCTGTAGCGACGCTCCCGTGTGAAATCTGCCCGTTGGCGATGGCTGGCGCCCAGCTCATCACCCCTTCTTCCTTCCCCACCACACTCCACCACCCCTTCCCTCCCGTCCCCTCCGCCGCATATAGCCACCATGGCCTCTCACCTCAACATCTCCTATGACTCCGACGATGACATGCACGTCGACGACGAGTATGCTAGGGCCAATGACCCTGATGCTGATGGTGAATATGTCGACGAGGACGTCTCCCCCGCACCCTCCGACTCTCATCTTCGCAATCTTGCTCCCCATCCCAGCTATACTCCTCGTCAGATTGATTCTGTGAGTTTGTGTCACACATGCCACACCTTTCTCTCATATTCATCATGCAGGATGCCGAAGATTCAGTGCGTTGATGCCAACAGTCCATATCTCATTCTTATCCATTTTAGGGTTATGAGGACCGTGGTGACGATGATGATGACGATGACGACAACGACGGCACCTACGCAGATGAATACGACAAGAAGGGACGCGGAAAGAAGAAGGTGGCCACGGCAGTCAAACCCAAAGGTGAGACCGACTTTCCGAATCGAGCATCATCTGTGTCTCAGTCGCGTAGCGCCAACTCGGCTTGCTTCTTCGTCAGACTCTGATTCTGAGTATGGATCCCGTTCACACAAAAGAAAAAAGAGAGCGAAAGTCTCAGGCGAAGAAGTGCGCGTGTCCAGTAGGGGTGTCAAAGTCCCCAATTACTACGATGATTTGGATTTTGAAAAGTTTGAAGAAGAGGAGGAACCCCAGAATGGCTACTACGCAGACCCGAACACGAAATATCAAGAGGAGGACGAAATTGAGGCCGTTCTAGGTCATACACGTGATGAAGGCCGGGAAAAGGATCCGGACGACTTGTGGTTTGAGAACGTGGTATGTGAAGAGGCTTGCACGCGGCCGCGTGGTCGATCGTCGCTGATTGTTAAAACAGCGTTTCCATATAAAATGGAAAAATTTCTCACATTTACATAACACGGACGAGACATACGAGTTTCTGAAAAGATTCAGAGGCCTCAAACGCGTGGACAATTACATCAAATCGTATAAACTCTACAAAGCGCGTCTACAGATTCCCGGCCTCAGCCGGGAAGAAGTGGAAGCGCTCATGTTGGATAAAGAAAGGGAGAAAGAGGAATTGGAGAATTTCCGCAACGTGGAACGCATAGTGGCTCACCGTGAAGGTGGTCAAATCGAATACTTCTGCAAATGGTGTGGCCTCAACTATGAGCATTGCACTTGGGAACTTGCCAAGGATGTTGAGATCATTGCCCAAGCTCATATTGAAGCGTATCGCCAGCGTGAAGCAGATGGTAGATTCCCGTACAAGAGTATTTCTTATTCTCGAAACGGGCGGCCTCCATTCCAAAAGATCACAAAAGACCCTGAATATATATCAGCGACGGGTGGACAGCTCAAGGACTTCCAGTTGACAGGCCTTAATTGGCTCGCCTATTTGTGGAGCAAAGGAGAGAATGGCATTCTTGCCGATGAGATGGGCCTCGGAAAGGTAAATTATTGCGCTGGTATTGTTCAGGAATCCATGTTCATATGCACTTTAGACGGTTCAAACTGTCGCATTTCTCTCGTATCTTTTCCATGAAATGCATCAATATGGCCCATTTTTGGTTATAGTTCCCCTCTCAACTATAAATGCTTGGCAAACTCAATTCGCTGCCTGGGCGCCAGATATAAATGTCGTAACCTATATCGGTACCGCCACTTCTCGAGAGGTTATCCGCAACTATGAATTTGGAACCTCCAACAAGCGCTTAAAGATGAATGTTTTGCTGACAACGTATGAACTTACCTTACGAGATTGCAAAGAACTAGCCGACATCAAATGGCAAGCTTTGGCGGTTGACGAGGTCCGCAATGCACGACTGTCCTGGATATAACTCACTATTTTTAAGGCACATCGCTTAAAAAACTCGGAAAGTCAATTATATGAAGCACTTAGAACATTTTCTGCCGCGTCTAAATTGCTGATCACAGGGACACCGTTGCAGAACAATGTTAAAGGTATGTGATCAATCGTCTTTTTGAAAATCAATAGTAACAGTACGGCAGAATTGCTTTCATTGATGCATTTCCTGATGCCGGAGAAGTGTAAGTATATGCTCTATTGATTGAAACGTCAGTTACATGGTAAAGTAGTTGCTCTGACGAACGAGTTTGATTTGGCCGATGCCGATCATGAAGAAAAGATCAAAGAACTGCATAATCAACTCGAATCTTTGATGCTGCGACGTTTGAAGAGAGATGTTCTAACGTCTTTACCCACCAAAAGCGAAAGAATTTTGCGCGTCGAAATGAGTGCTTTACAAACCCATTTTTACAAGAACATACTAACAAAGGTGACTGAGTCCTTTCCTTATTTGGATCATTGCTTATGATCGACCAGAATTTTGCGGGTCTTGTCAAAAGCGCAAATGGCAACAATAACATTAGTCTTCTAAATATTGGTGAGATCTACGGGCAATGATAATGTCTGTCTGATGACGTTGGTAGCGATGGAATTGAAAAAAGCCGCCAATCATCCATACTTGTACGACGGGGCAGAGGTTAGAACTGACATAACTGAAGAAACTCTGAAAGGGCTTGTCATGAACAGTGGTAAAATGGTTCTACTGGACAAACTACTCGCCCGTCTACGGCAAGATGGTCATCGCGTGCTGATCTTTAGTCAAATGGTTCGAATGCTTGATATTCTTAGTGATTACATGACGCTGAGAAATTATCAACATCAACGGCTGGATGGAATGGTTTCTGCAGAAGCACGCAAGAAATCAATTGCTCACTTCAATGCTCCCGGGTCTCCTGACTTTGCGTTCCTTCTCTCTACACGTGCAGGAGGCTTAGGAATCAACCTGGAGACTGCGGATACGGTTATCATATTTGATGTATGCCGCTCGCTTCAAGCCCGTTTCGTCATTGACCAACATTGCCAGAGTGATTGGAATCCGCAAAACGACTTGCAGGCAATGGCGCGTGCACACAGAATCGGTCAAAAATCCCATGTAAATGTGTATCGCTTTGTGAGCAAGGATACAATGGAAGAAGATGTTCTCGAACGAGCCAAGAAGAAGATGGTTTTGGAGTATGCCAGTCAGCAGGATTTTTTGATTTTACTTTATTTTCCTACTTACTTCTTCCTCTTGTTAGTTATCAACCAAATGGATACCTCGCAAGCGCATCTTAGCTCCAAGAGTCAACCGAAGGACACGCATAAACCAGATAATTTAAGCAAGGATGAATTGCATGCAGTCCTCAAGTATGGAGCTCAAAAAATGTTCGTGCATATCTAGCACTGGCATATTTTCTTATGTGTTTTAGGTTCGACAAAGATGATTCGCAACAGAGTAAAAAACTCGATGAAATGGATCTTGATGACATCCTCAAGACCGCAGAGGCTCATGAAACCATGGAAGGGGGGGATGGCGGTACTTCTCTCGGAGGCGAAGGTTTCCTTGCTCAATTTGCAGCAGTCAGTGACGTAAAGAACGATATGTCGTGGGAGGACATAATACCACTTGAAGAACGCCAGAAGTTCGAAGCGGAAGACGACCAGCGAAAGGCCGAAGAGTTGGCAGCTCAAGAGTCGCGAGATAGGAAGCGTACTGTCGCCCAAGTTTCTTACGAGGGAATGGACGTGGATCAGCCAGCACCAAGTTCCGCTCCCAAGAAACTCAAAGCTCCCGGTGCCACAAGAAAAACTGCGAGCCAGAAAGCCATGGAACTCAAAGAGCGCGATGTACGCGTTTTGATCCGAAGTTTGCAACGCTGGGGTGACATTCGCCAACGCTATGATATCATAGTAAGTCTAATGATAGACATTTCAAGACTCTAATCCATTTTCTCTGTAGGTCAAAGAGTCAAAACTGCAAGACAAGAACCGAGCAATGTTGTTTAATGTTTCGGACGAGATTATTGATCTTTGTAGAGGAGCTGTGAAAGAGAATGAAGATCGGAAGGCTGCCATAGCAAGCGCTGGTGGTACTCTGACAAACGCCCAAAAAAGCAAAGCCGTGTTGGTTACGTATCGAGGTGTTGCCAGTATCAATGCCGAAACTGTTGTGTCACGACATCGCGATCTCCGGCTATTATACAACATTATATCCTTAGTGGAAGATCCATACAAATGGTCAATTCCTGTTGAGAACATTAGGCCCACCCTCAATTGGTCTGGGAGATGGGGACATCATGAAGACTCCATGCTTTTGGTTGGAGCATTCATCTACGGCTTTGGTAATTGGGAAGCCATGGCAAAGGATTCCAAGCTTGGCCTCGAAGGCAAGTTTTTCCTAGAAGAGGGAAAGAAGGGAGAAGATTCTGGCAGCCGACCCATCCCCAATGCAATTCACTTGGTCCGCAGAGGCGACTTCCTGCTGAATTTGCTTTATGAGCATGAAGAAAAGCTTCGCTCGTTCGAGACATCGTTGCGATCAAGAGGTCAACTGAAGACATCTGCCTCCCCGCCTCCTACAACTGCAGCTTCCTCTTCCTCTCACGTAAGCGTTGCCAAGAAACGCGCGGACAGCGAGGCCGTAGCGTCCGCAGCAGATTCAAGTTCCCGCAAGCGGAAGCGCAGGCCTACTCCAACATTTACGGATTCTGAATCTGATGAAGACGATTGGTACGTATATCACCGCTGTCAGAATGCTGGTTTGAATTCGGTACGCTAGCCCATCAATGGATGAAAGCGCTACGAAAGAGGAGTTGCGGCCTGTCAAGAGAGAACTGGTGAGTGTGACAGACTCCAGTGCGCTTGGTGTAGTAATAGAGATTTAATCCCAGAAACAATTGAAGTTATCGGGTGGAGACATGCCAAGGGATGATAAAGTTGCGATGCTGAAAGAATCATTGGCTGCCATTGGTCGTCGCATAGACGATGTTTTAATAGAAAAGCATGCCGCTGGTGAGGATATTGACAGATGGCGGCGGCACCTTTGGACGTGAGTTCCGGTTGATATGCTCTTAATGTTGTGGTTACAAACATCCTACTAGCTTCGTTACCCTTTTCTGGCCAAAGAAAGTGAAAGCATCCAAGTTGGAGGAGATCCACGCAAAAATGGTCATGAAAGAAGCGGCTCCACGGGCACAGTCGGATAGCAGTACAACGAAGAAGCAGAGAACGAGTTCCAAGGCAAATGGAACGACCTCATCTTCAACAATAAGGACTAATGGAAAAACACATCGATGACAGGTTGCCTTGTTTTCTACATTCTTTTTATGCATACATCGGGTGACATTCACTTTTAATTAATTTGCAAGATATTTGAAATAAGATATCATATGGCCAACTATTTCCTCAGCCATTGGCTATCCTGTGTAGATGCAGTTATATGTACCATTAATCCTGTTTGCTAAATTTCATTGCAGAAACTTGGACTGCAAGGGCAGGTAATCCCTTGAGTTGGAGAAAGTATAGCTACAGATATGGGATATCGCGGCTGGACCTGTGTAATACTAACGACGTTGGTTTATATCTGCTACATAATCAGACTTACATTATCGAACACCATCTCGCAGCGCAGACTTTAATGTTCCCGGAAATTGTCGGTGATGTGGTACTCTATCTTGAGTGCTTCGTTGGGTCGTTGCAGGTTTAATAAATGTCTTGGGTGGATTGGATGGCCCAGCTTCCATTGGTTCTGCCCGCCGAGCTGAACCGTTTTTGTAGGTCAATCTGGTTTTTGAACTTGAGGGTACCTGAGTGGGATCAATCGTGGTAGTTTGACGTAGGGTGCCATTAAGTTTAGCAGCTGTGTGAAGAGACGATAAACATAAATGGTTGGACGGCACCATCAGCAGTTGCGTACCCTCCAACACTTTAGTGTCAGCCTGTTTATTAAAATTTTCCATGAGCGCGGCGTATCGCTTCACTTCCCACTTCATCTGCGATGCCCGAACCATATTCCCTTGCGAGATTGCCCATTTACGTTCCTCCTTAAATCGGCGTCGCTCGCTGTCCGCCAGGGACGCACGAGCGCGAAGGGCTGCAATCTCGCGTTCGATCGGTGTCATCGATTCCTTTGCTGGAATGAGTTCGGAATCAGAATCAATGGATGTGATGTCGGATATCGCATGCTTTAGTCTTGGTCTTGGTGCTCGTTCACCATCGTCCTGGAAGTTCCGTCTGAACTGAACGGTGCGGTGACGCTGAGCACTAGAGGAGGTATGTGATTTACGGCGCTTCCTTTCGGAAGGGTAGGTACGGCCCTCGAATGATTGGGTGATGAAGTCGGTACATATGAAGCCAACTGCGCCACCCAGGACGGTGGCGCCTAGTTTGCTTATGTCTTGGGAGGAGTGAAAATCGATGAAAAGTTTTGCGGTTATGCCCAATGCAACGAAGAAAAGGTAGTCAGTACTCTTGTATGCATACTGAAGAGCGACGCCCTGCCATGCGCCTTGGAGGAGAAAATCAGGGAGGTTGGGTTCATCTGTTCGTGTGAGGGTGTCGAGAAGAAGGCGGGCTCCAAGACCAATTAATATTGCGGGCGCTGTGTAAGTCATAAGAAGGCAGGGGGGATCGTAGGAGGCATGTACGAGAACTGAGATTAGGTTGTTGACTCCGAAGCATGGCTTGGTTGATTTCCATCCCATCATCATTCCCATTCCCATAAGGGTCGCGGCTTACTATCTACATCACCGTCCATCCACTCAGGCTAGTCACCCCCATCAACGTAGTTTGCCATCGGATCCTCCATTCGCCGTCGTGTTATTCTGTACGCCTCTGCATAGCCGTCAGTATCCATCTTGACCACACCGCAGTGGATGTTTAACATACCAAGCTCTTCCTCAGTCACCTCATGACTACTGCTCTCCAATCCTCCTCGTCGTTTCTTCTCCATCCGCTCTTCTCCTTCGTCTCCATTTGTTTTCCTCTTCCTCGCGTCTTCCAATGCTTGCTTGAATTTTTCCTGATCCAACATTATTTCCCCCTCACCAATCCGCCTCTTTCCAAAATTTTGCTCCACCCTGGTCACGGGTCCATTGTGGCCCCCTTCTGATGATTTGGACCCCGAGTGCCCTGACAAAAGACTCTGAGCAGTAGAACTCTTCGTAGCCTCTATTCCGGCTTGGCCAGTGCAGTATGAAAGGTGCACGCCGGAATGACAACATGCATAACCCCAGGACCCAGATCCCGTGTCAAACCACGAGCCCCATACAGCTGTGTGGTTGTTGACGTAGACTGACGTTGCGTTAGTCCAAGTCTTTCCATGTTCATAGATAAATAAGTATGAATCGCACCATCTTCAAGGTACTTTGACCTAGCCTTTGCTCTTTCCTTCCCTTTGATGACCTGGCCAGTACGAGAATACTCGACGTAATTTTCGGTTTGACCTTGCAGCAGCTCTTTCGGCGCAGTTTGTAGATATTCCTCGCCACCGTATCTGGCGAGTATACTGACTTTGTTCAAACCTTTCAATTCCTCTTTCTTCTGCCTGAATTCCTGGTGCAGGCGTTCGCCCTGTGTCGGGTTGGCATTCAGGTGTACATCATTTCCTCGCGCAGCAGCTTGCCACGCAAATAATTGGAGCTGTTGCACTTCGGGAGCTTCTCCCGAAAACCGATGAAAGTTGTCACCAGCAAATTTGGCCTGGGATTGTCTGTCAAAAACGAAAGAAAAAAGTAAACATGAATGGAATCATCTACCTCTTCTGCAGGAAGATTCTTTAGAGGTGCATCACGCATCGAGCGAGTTTTTGGGTCATAGTAAGCGCTATCTGGGTCGAGGTTGATGAGGTACTTGGCAGTATCTTCACGAATACGGAGGTTGCGGACAGTGATCCGAGTTTTCGTATCCAGTTTCTGTCCTACCGCATCAGCTGCATCAGCATACTTGTCTTCATCGGCATCTTCTTCGTCACTTGAACCAAAATCAAGATCCTTTTCTCCTTTACCTGCTTTTGCCACCTTTCTGACTGCAGCTAGATCTGTTGTAGTTTGGTTGTCAATGGCTTCCTCACGCAACCTTTGCCTTGCTGCTTCGACGGCAGCGTATTCATCATACACTTTTCGGTGTTCCGCAGGATCGTAACCATTCCATCGATCTCTCTTTGCATCATACCCGGCAGCTACGTCTTGGATAATATCGTCCGCTTGGATGTCCTTGTTCGTGAACCTTGCACCTTTCTTCCGTGGCCGTTCCAAGCAATCCTGTCGTTTATGGGTCATAGCTCCACAATTCTCGCATGCCCCCTTTCGGTACTTTTTAGCAGCTGGTCCCGCCTTCGCTCCTCTGTCATACCAGTTATCAAATTTACTTTCAGGCTCCTCCTCAGGCCGCCGACGTTGATGGCTGAGTGACGGCGCACCGGTGTCCAAGTACCAAGGAGCCTGCGAGATATATTCTTTTATTAGTTAGAAATATGCACATCATGGAAAAAACCAGATATCAACTCACGAGGAATGTGAGGGTTGATAGGTTTTCCCTCCTCATCTAGCGCCGCCGGCGCCGTTCCAGCTTTTCGCGCGGCATCAAGATCTTTTTGACGTCTATACTCTTCTCGAGATAGCTTTCCTGGAGCTGTTCAACACTGTAAGAACAAGAGTTAAATGACCTGGGAGGGCTGGAGACATACCTGCCATGATGCACTATTAACATGTCAATATCCCAAAACTTCCCACACATTTTGTTATTTTTATTTTCTCATAAAATAATTTTATTACTTATTTACTCCATCCACGTAGCTGACCAACGTGCCACTGCACAGAGTTGGCCGAAGCCTGGACAAAAGCCTTGCGACCTTCTTCTTCGTCAGACGCAAGACATCGCCGCCATTCTTCAAGATCTCCGCTCTCCACATTCAACACACGTACGATGTTTGAAAGGTATTCTAGATCCGAAGCCAGCTGGGCAGCACCTGATTTTGATAAGGATGAGATTTGAGGAAGAATATTGACAATGATGTGCTCTGCAAAACTCTTCCCGAGAGAAAGAAGCCATGCAGAAGAAATGACTTCTGGATCAACATCCTGTGCTTTAATGGTGGGTACCGACGGACGGCGACGCATGGATGCTGTAGTTGTAATAGATGACTCGGATTGTTCTGAAATCAACCTGATTGTTTCGGTATTAACGTGTGGTAGGGTATTCAGTGAAAATGACAGTGCGTCATCGTCTGCGTATACTTCGAACAATCGTGGCAGGTTCAAGAGTCCTTCTGCAACTCGCTGCACAGTCTCGGTAGGAGATATTGAGAATGTAGGAATCTGTAGATTATGTGTGGCACCACTAGAGCGCTTTGACTTTTGATCATCCTGTTGTGTCCAAATGGGCATGAATGGGTAGGACATGAGATACCGCTTCAACGGTGATAATATGGTCTGCTGCAAGGACGATTGACACGCGATGGCAAAAGCTTGAACAGCCTGACGAGCTTGCACGAGAATGCGGGTGGGCTGATTTGGTGTGCCATGCCTAGTGCTATGCGTTTGATCCAAATCAACATTATCAAGAAGACTGTGAAGTTCTGCAGTGTTTAGCGGCGACTGTTCGAGTAACAAACTTTGGGCTCTGCTCGTAGCCACAGTAAAATTAGTAGGGTCATTACGCGCAAGCTGGAAACGATTTGACCATTCTGTCAGCTTCGTCCTCAGCTTCATTTCAAAGTTGGACAGTCTTTCCTCATAAGCGTGGCCAGCTGCTAGTAGACGAATCAAGGTCTGAAAGGTCGACCAGTCTTGTGTCGTATAATCCATGTCGGACAAATCGTCGGTCAACATTAGCGAGGGCGCGAGGGGAGATGCTACGATAATAGCAATTTGAACGTTTGCGGTCCACATCCGGATAAAAAATTCAAAAGTACTGTCCAATGCTTGAACAAGACCCACCGATCCATATCCATGAGTGAACGCGCTACATCTGCTCAGACTGCCTTCTGCAACACCAAACACATCTACAGCCCTTTCTCTGAGTAAGCGAGCATAGTCATTACTCACTTGCCCCTTGTCATCGTCACTCAAGAATTCTCGAAGAGAATGCTCCAAGAAACATCGCTCCAGAGTACCGTAATCGACTTGAAATTCAATGAAGGACTGAAAGACCTCTTGGTCCCAATCCAACTCCATTATTATGACTGGTAGAGAGGTGCGAGCTGTAATGGGCGGAGGCCCTCCCCGCCAAGATATTGACATGCGACTTGGTCTGCGGCGCACATGTCGGACTGCAACATCGGCCTTCGCAGCATCGTCAGCGAGAGGCTGAGAAACATATTTGAGCTTTTCTATGATCTTTTCCACGTCATTTGCAAACTGCTCTGTTGTTTGTAAGGCATTTATTAGAGAGAGAATAGCGCGATCTCCATTATGTGAAGCTAAGGAAGCCAGTCTTTGTGACATCGTAGGTTGCAACGTGGAAAGGGTTGATGTGATGAACGTGGAGAGTGTAACGGCAGGATCGGGAAATATTGCGGGAATGGTAATGCGCTCTTGGTTAAGAAGAGCCGTAAATGCTGCATAAAATTTCTGAAGAAAGTCGGCGAAAGTCGGGAAGTTGATTGGTGCACCTGCATCCAAGTCTGAAAGGGTTGTTTCTTGCCACATTGCCACAAGTGTACTCTTGCGGGAAGCGTAATAATAATTTCTGAACTCGGATTCCCTCGAAATAGTCGAAAAAATGGAATAGTATTCTCTGCAAGCCGAGACATCCTGCGCTTTTATTGCAGAGACTAGCGCAGAGCTAAGAGATGCCTCCAGCTGGTTCTGCAAGTTCACCAGGAGTGTCCTGCGGGGATCATACTCGGGAGTATTCTCGAAAACGGCCATACTCTTGTTTGCTTCTGACAATCGACTGGCAGCCTTGATATAGTTGCGTTCTGCCAGGAAAGATGTCACTTCCAACTCCAGCGTACTCCAACTTTCAGCCTCGCGGAGAACGTCTCTTGCGGCTTCCATGCGCGTTTTGATGGTTTCGAGAAGACGCAGCTGATCGAGGACATCGCTGGTTTTTCTGGGGACGGCTTCTTTCGTCTTCTGTACGAGGCCTCCTAGAATCGGCTGCAAGGACGAAGCGGCATCCTTCATGAAATGTAGGTCGTACGTCAGACGAGAAACGTTTCGCGACACATCATCAATGATGTACTCGAGCTGTGAGGAGGTATCTTCATAAGCGACCTCGAGATTGGCAATGAGATGAGCGACGCGCTGGTCGAGGTCAGTGAGATACGGCCTACTTGTTGGGTCGTCTTCGTCTGATACGTTGAGAGTGTTATTTATCCATGCCAGAGCATCATCGTAATTTTCAAGAGATGCGATGGGTGCAATATTCGACATGCGCAAGTAGCCAAATAAAGCCTGAGCACCTGAGCGCTGAGCCACTCCCTCACCAACCCGCAGAGTGCTCAGGCAAAGGCACCACTACTACCCCAGCCCCCTTCTCTCCTTCCAAGTCCTTCCAACATGGCGCACAGATTAAATACGGGGATTCGCCCAGTCGACCATCGTTCACGACTGACCATACAGCGGGCACCTTTCCACAACTACGGCAAAGGACAAGGAGCAGCGGCGCAATATGCAACGTCAAGGGATAACCACCAGGGGGGTCAGTTTTATGCATCAACCTAGTGAATGAAGTAACCACCGGAGTTGTTTTTTTTTATATCTAAGAACAACTTCATCCCGCACCTTATTTGTTCTATCATTACGAAATGCTCGCAATTTCCAGCATGTAATAGCCAGTATGGCTCATTGATTCTTAAAACAAGCGAATGAAAGTGTGTTTCATGCATGGACGTCGCAGCCTTTTTTATCCGGGACCCTTTTTGCTTCTTGAGTTGCTCCATCAGTTTGCTGTCGGGATGTTGGTGCGACGCACGCTGATGATCAACTCGTCAACTCACTGCGTATAGTCGTGGCTACCCCCGTAAGCATATTCCTCGATGCAGATGACACAGTCATTATCCGCAGCTGGATCACAGGATGTGTAATCTATGATCTTCCCGTCCTGAACGATTTCTTGCGGCGTTTCTTTTGATGGGCAGGGAACTACTTTGAAAAAATTTCCCAAAGTCTGCGAAGACAAGAGCGCGTGTTGGGATACACGCGTAAGAAGACCTGGACTCCAAGGAATTCGTTTGTGTGTAGAGACGATTATTATGGCTTGTGTTCCCTGTGAGGACCCGGCGAGTGATGACGGTTTCTTACTACCGCGTGAGCAGTTTGATCTGACTTTATGACAAGAGCATACCGGTTGTCTGAGTGCGTTGTAGTCTGAATTTTGGGATGTCCTGATAAAGACCGCTGCTTCAGGCTGTAGTCTACTTCACTCAGTATGCAGTCTTGAGTTCAGATAAATAGAACTAACTTCCAGCTCTGCAGGTTCGTTGAATTCAGTTCCCTTTGCATCTCGACGACTTCTGAAGGAGGTTCGACCGTGTCTGTGAAGCGGGTTTTTCGCCTTTTCTTTGAAGGTTTTTTGTGGGAGTGTAGAGAGTCTACGGCAAGTTCATGTTCGTTCAAAAGATATGCAGATATTCTAGGATTATCCCAAGCATCAAATAATGATTTTTGGACGTCGGTCACGCTGTGGTACGATGAGGGAGACCCAGGCGAGTGAGTGTCGGCACATACCTACATTCTGCCAAGACAGCGCTTAGCTTCTCTTGCGGGAGCTCTGCAAGGACATTGCTGGCGGAGACAGAGCCGGCAGCGGCGGCGGCGAGGCCCTCCGTCGACCGAATAAACGCCGCAACGTCGACGGGCTCTGATGGCGGACCAAAGACAGTTGACATATATGGAAATGCCTCTGTCGATCGATCAAGTACATACATACGTCATACCCTCCGAGGTATAAAATATAAAGCCCAGAGCTGTCCTCAGTCCTCAGCTCTTTATCGCTTCTCGACATCCTACCATCACATAGTTATGCGTTTCTTCACCGGCTTTCTCTCCCTTCTCTTCCTTCTGCAGTCTGTCCTTGCCAATCCCGTTGCGGTATGCTGTCCAGGTCCGAGTCCATGCATGTAGTTACCATTGCCGTTATACAGGATGGTGATGCCCTTGTAAAACGCTATACAACCCCGCCTACCTCCATCTTACACAACCAGACTTTCCCGCGGGACCTACCTCAATCTGTCCATGTCACGGAAGCACCCACCGGACAGTCCAATGGCCATCTCAACACGGGCCATCGATACAGCGAGAGTCGGCCTGAATATATGCGCTCCAAGCCAGAGCGTAGGCAAGAACCGTCGGGAAATGTGACCGTGGAAGCGCATCCACAGAACGCCGAACCGAAGGATATGCACTCGCGTAGGCAGGAACCGTCGGGAAATGTGACCGTGGAAGCGCATCCTCAGAACGCCGAACCGAAGGATAAGCTAGAGCGTAGGCAAGAACCGTCGGGAAATGCGACCGTGGAAGCGCATCCACAGAACGCCGAACCGAAGGGCTTGACCGCTCGCCGGGTGCTGGAACAAGGTACGTTGAATAGTGCCATATGTATAGCTTTCCTCGTCTTTAACATAGCGTTTTCGCGTAGACACTATAGCTGAAGAATGAAGTCATCAACTACGTAGATACCTTCTTTTTAAGCATTAATCTCAATCATAGCTATTGTATAAATACACGGGTAGGCGAATACTGTCAATATAATCCCATCTGATCCAATTCGTTCATCGAAAAGACAAAACTCTCCCAATCGTTCATGCTGTACAAATGTCAGAACGGATGAGAGCGTTTTTTATATATGATGGTAAACTCACTTGAAATGCATTGGAATATTGGACCATATCGACTCGTCACCCATGACAACTCCATCGACGGCAGTTGGGACGATATTCTGTTTTAGATCGGAATCGAAGTAGGTAAATGCAGGCACTCCGTGTATGTCATGACCATAGTTGGCTTCTGAGAAATGAGAAACGTTCACATATGGTAGAGGAATAGCACCCTCTTCTGCGGGATGGGATACAACCGAGGGTTGACTTGGGCGGGGTCGTTTCTTCGATATGGTTGTCAATGGCACAAGTTCATTTCGTGTTGTAGCAAGCTCATGAAGAATGTCCCTTCATAGGTGTCAGTCATTGAAAGGGGTGCAGAAAACACAAATGTACCAAAGCCGTCCCGCCATTTGCGACCTGACCATTAGTCAAATGCGTAGTCACATTGGATGTTAGCTACTCACCTGTCTTCGCAAGATTTTAGCACAAATAAACATCTGCTTATCTCTGCCATCGCCTTCTCAGGAGAGATGGAGACACCTGCTCGTTTTCCGACCCAAAGGTTCAATAACAGCATAATACCGGCTATGAATGGGGTCATCTGTGCTGCGGGGTCAGTTATCTCTTGTGACGACCAGCTCGAGATCGAACCGAATTTTGTGGAAACAACGGGGCATTTCGTTTGACCTGAGCCTCTGCTATGCGAATGCTAGATCGAGCAGCATTGGCGCATATGACGTTGGAAGAAAGCGATAGAGGTGATTCTTTATGTATAAAGGGCCTATGAACCTGCATCTGAAGTTGATAGTAGAATGAATGAAGGCTTGCAGACTGATGGAACGTGAGGCCGTCCTTGCATAACGGATCCCATTCAACTGAGCAAATCTTTGAAACTACCTCAAAAAGTTGCGAATAAAGCACGTACGATGACTGGGAAGTCGTTCCTTCCACTCATTCATAGCCGAATCGATATCAGTGACAATGCGCTGCTCCCATTCATCACCGGAAGGATGCTTCGTCCCCGGACCTCTTGCAGAATATAATGTTCGCATTGTATGCGCAAGGATATCAGTCAGCCTCAAAAAAGCAATGAATGCTGCCATGTGAGAAGATCTCCCTGTCGGTTGGTTGAACGTAACATGAGATTCGGCGTCAATTTCCCAGTACTCGTCGTCACACTCGACGGGGAGGTCAGTATCAATACTCAAAATGAGTTTTCAGCGTTTCAGTTTTGCAAGGCACTCAAAAATTACTTACTCTTCCTCATGGAGTCCGATTGGTCGACCGGAAATACTGGACATCGTGCGATCCAGTGCGACGATAACCCTTTGAAAAAATTCTTCAAAAATATCAAAGGGGAGAAATGAACAACGAACCAGAATGCGCGCTTATATAATTCCTCTTCCACAGTGGATTTGCCGTTTCTTTTGCGTTTGTGCAGACCATGGTCTATGGCTATACGTACGCAAATACCTATCATGTACCACGCCGCATAGGGCATACTAGAACCAACAAGGTATATCGTCGAAAGCTGGTCCAATGGGATGAGAATAGCGCAACGTTATCACAAATAATTTCCTCACGCAATAGTAATGCAAGTCGTATAGGTTGAGCCGGTCCAACAAGTAGTTACGCGCAGGAATTTGAACAAAGTATTTCCATCCAGAAGACAGGCGCGTGTTCCTGTGGAGTTCTTCATCGAGAAGTACTCTGTTGTCATCCGAGTAACGGGAAGCAATCGCGCAAACAACCATAACACAAGCCCCAAAGGCGCCGTCACGTATATGGTAGCCATGGCGGACACGTTGCTCAAATGTTGGCCGGTGCAAAAGAGGAAGGACCAGGTTGATGCGGTTGAAATAGATGTCGATAAGTTGGAATAAGAGGTCAGGGTCTGGAAAGATGAACGAGGGAGGGGCACCAGCTTCGCCGTACGCACGTTCCCACTGACGAGAAATGAGATGGCGGCAATGCAACATTAAACCGTAGCTTACGGGTTGTATCCCCCAGTACAAACTACGCCTCAAGTTGCTAGAAAAGAGATCACTCTCAGTGCCTGTCATCTCCTTCTTCACGAAAGCGGCGTGTCTCGACAATGTAAAAGGACTGTCAAGTTTACATTTTACAATCAACTAGATAAGAAACCGGGAGACGTACCTGGATTGTCCAAAGAATCTTTGATCTTCCGGATTTATTACAAGATTTTTGAACTCTTCATCAAGATCAACTTTGACTGAGTTCCCTGCATCACTTGATGCACTTTCCAGGTCTGCACTCGTTGAGGGAGAGTTATGCGCAAGCGGATTAATAGATGGGACATGTGGAATCGGGAACCTGTCGTCAGCCGAGTTGGGCGAACCAGGTAATGAGTCTTGTAGTGGATAGTTATACTAAAGGAAACGTCACAACTTAATGTCTGGAGGGAAATTAATTCATACTGAGCGCAGGGCTTGTTCCAACTTATGCAGGCGAGCCTCTAGGTCCCGAATGTAAGAGCTACCAGAATAGTTTGAAACCATTCTTTGACGGAGAGCAGAAAGCTTACTCTTTCTGATCTTCACGTTCTTGAGCCTATGTCAAGGATATATCTGTACCTTGCGTGCTGCGATGTGGTTACTTACTTTGGTTCGGTGAGGTGTATGCTCGCACTTGAACCCAAAAGTTATGCAATTTGAACATCGATTATCTGGCATAGCAGCACTGTCGCCTGATGAAGGAATATAAATTCAAGCTTGCTGGATAGGACTCTCTAGGCTCACATCGAACTACGGCTCTGACATTTACACTATCAGTGGATGATGAATCAGTGGAAAGACCCTACTTTTTTTCTTTCGACACATATCGCAAGCACCATTTAATCGTCGTTTCTTGTTGCCTGAATCTTTGGTTCGTGATTTTTCCTGGTCTTGCTCGATGTCTGACGCCATGGCAGGGAGCGCTATGAATTGGTTCGGCAAGTTTGCCGTACACCGAGTATGATCCGGCCATCACCGGCACCGGTGAGCATAAAAGCCAGGCTGGTCAATGTTCATGTCTAGTTTAAACGACGCAAAACCCTGAGCTGTGAGCACAATGCTGTTGGCACGTACTGGGCTGCTGGGTCATGTCCAACGGTTGAAGGGTGCAGCTGGTCGTGGTTCACTCCGCACCCTTTCGACGCCTTCAATTCGTTCTATACGGTCTGCCATTCCCAGAAATAGTATCTGGTCATCAATACCAATTTTCACCCGTACCATGTCTCACAATTATGGAGGAGAGTCAACCGTTCGCCCAGAGGCTGACAAGGTTCTTCAGGACATCGCTGACTACGTTCATAACTATAAAATTGACTCCGAACTTGCTTTTGAAACGGCAAGACTCTGTCTCATTGACACCATAGGATGTGGATTAGAAGCTCTACGTTTTCCGGACTGCACCAAACTTTTAGGACCTGTTGTTGAAGGTACTGTTGTGCCTCATGGTATGTTCCCATCCATCGTTCTTTTCTAAACAACATGAAACAAGATTCAAAGGAACTCGGGTACCCGGAACCAATTACCAATTGGATCCAATCCGTGGGGCGTTCAACATCGGTGCTGCTATCCGCTGGCTGGATTTTAACGATTGTTTTCTTGCGGCCGAGTGTAAGCATAGTCCTATCTATTAATCAAGCCCACTAACTCGCACGTAGGGGGCCACCCTTCCGATAACCTTGGCGCAATCCTAGCGGTTGCGGACCATCTTGCGCGACAGGGCCAACCGCTGACCGTGCAAGCTGTCTTGGAATCTATGATTAAAGCCCACGAAATTCAGGGCTCTATCGCCCTTCTCAATTCATTTAACAGGGTAGGTCTTGACCACGTAGTTCTGGTCAAGGTCGCATCTACCGCTGTTGTCTCCAAATTACTTGGCCTCGACAGAGATCAAACAATCGATGCCATTTCGCAAGCTTGGGTTGATGGACAATCGCTCCGGACATACCGTCATGCTCCCAATACGGGCCCCCGCAAAGCTTGGGCAGCAGGTGACGCATGCTCGCGTGCAGTCAATCTTGCTTTGATGGTCAAGAAAGGTGAAAAGGGATTACCGTCTGTTTTGACGGCCAAGTCCTGGGGCTTCTACGATGTTCTTTTCAAGGTATCATCATACTGCGTTCAGAAGCCAGAGAGAGCACGACTAAATCAATTCAGGGCAAAGCATTTGAATTCCAACGTCCCTATGGTTCTTATATCATGGAAAATGTCCTCTTCAAAATCTCGTTCCCTGCAGAGTTTCACGCTCAGACTGCTGTCGAAGCAGCGCACATTATTCACAGTAAATTGAAAGAATTGGGCAAATCTTCCGATGACATCAAAAGTGTTAGGATACGCACTCAGGAAGCTGCTATCAGAATTATTGATAAGCAGGGTCCCCTGGATAATTTTGCTGATCGAGAGTAAGTTTTGTCTAATGGGGATGACCATAATTGCTGAAATCTCTGAAGCCATGCGATTAACTATATGGTAGCCTACCCCTTGATCTTCGGTGAACTCACATCGGAAAGCTAGTAAGTGACTGTTTCATGGTCCAAAGAGATGATAAAGCCACTGCAACAGTACCGATGCCGCTGCCGCTGACCCTCGTATCGATGCTCTCCGTGCTAAGATTTACTGTGTGGAGGATAAGCGTTTCAGCGTAGAATACCACGAACCCGATCACCGCTCCATCGGCAATGCCTTGTTGGTTGAGCTGAATGATGGTACTCTATTGGACGAGGTTGAAATTGAATACCCTGTGGGCCACAAGCGCAGGAGAGCGGAAGGCACTCCTCTTCTGCTCAACAAATTCAAGAGGTAAGCGGTAGTACCTTATTTTTGAAAGCTTGCAGACCATGTATCTGCTAGGCACATTTCGTACCACTATGATGCGGCTCATCAGAGGAAGTGAGTGTCACATTGATGATTATTTTCATATCCTCAAGATGTCGTAGGATTTTGGACGCGGTGTCTGATGCTACTGCACTCGCTCAGATGCCAGTTGACAAGTTTACAGATCTTTTTGTCAAAGCGTAGAGAGTAAAACATTACATGTTGATTCTGCTACAAAACATAATTGACGTCGTGAAACACTTGATAAACTGAATACTGGAAAAGTTGCAAATTCACGATCTCGCGATCTTCTATGTACTACTTTGAGAGCGACGACGAGCTTCTGGTCCTCTTGCGGTTTCGTGTCTTCCTTTTCATCATAACTCCAGTGGGCTCGGCTGGAAATTGGTCACGTAATTCATCATTTTCTTTTTCTTCGTTAATTGTGTTAGAGCGCTGGGTAGGAAGCTTTACTGTAGCTTTCAATTCATGATTCGTACTGGTGGACTCGTTCACCACCGTTTTCATTCCTTCATGATTGCATGTTTGAGGCTCAAAATAGCTTATACCAGGGCTTGAACTTTCGACATTTGCAACATGCAAGTCTTGGGAAGTGACCTTGGTCTGATTTGAACCTTCCGGAACGACGTGCGCAGTCATAGAGTCACATTCATCCGTAAAAGTGTTCACGTCTTCCTCCGCCACGGAAGACAAACGTCGCTGGATCAGGCGGGCAAGAGGGATTGACCGGGGCTGTTGCGAAATACCTCGAAAGCGTCTTTCAGGAGATGTGAGGGCGCTCTGACTATTACTTTGTTGCAAGATTCTGTTGGTACTTAGCGTTGATGACTTTGACACAATTTTCAGAGACCCCTCGTTTAGATTTCGTGTCACAGGTACGTCCTCGATAGCACCACTTGAATTGATTAGTCCCATAGGAGAAGCAGGGTTTGCAATGAAAGCACATCTTGCACTTGCGGCAGTCTCATCCCACTCGTTTGCATCCCGCGCAAAATTCTTGAATTGAAAGGATGGTGACAGCGCCTGTGATATTATTATTTGCTTGTCGCCGGTGAGCTCGTATGCGACTTGAGTAGGTGTGGTTATGTAAGGAGACCACAGTGGAGACGACGAATCTGGAGGCGTTGCCAAGCACGGAGTCCCTTTCCTTGCAGTTTGGTCAAGTAACATGGGCCAATGAACGTTTCGCGCGAGATCAGAAAACCGAGGCTCAACGAGAACGCGAGGCATCAGAAGCGGGGCAGGTGAGCCAGAAGGCACAAAAGGCGGTGCCGATGGTTTCAAAGTGATATGTTCACGTTGACCCTGCCTTGAGGGGGACAGCTCAATTGCATCTTGCCAGTGCAAACCTAAACCTCGGTTCCTAACCTGTGTCTGCACGAATGCCGTTTCATTCGGCCTTGATCGACCAACTTTTGCGTATGATAGTCTCCCTTGCGCAGTACCGTTGCATTGAGAGGGAATGGACGTTTGCTCTATTTGGATGTTGTCCTCTACGCATTGTTCGCGCGAAACCGCAAGTTGAGACAAATCAATCGGCCCATGATCTGGCAAGCCGCTCAAGTGGGGGCTTTTTTGCAATCTACGTGGAAGCGTCTGATTCACATGCGAACGGCTTCGAGACTGGCTATCATCGACATTAAGCCCCCAGATCATGTTTGATAGGTCCTCCCCCTCGATGATAGTTCCCTCTGCGCCTCTATTCAAGTTTAATAAGGGTATTTAATCATACTATCGTGAACTTACGAAGGGCAACGGGCATAAGGCAGCGATAATGGACCATGTAACGCGGGGATTGGCCTCGGTGGTGAATTTGCCCAGGTCACCCAGCCTCGTAGCTGAAGTTAAGTGTGGAATATAACGATGGAAAAACAAAGTTTACCACAACTATCACCATAACCTTGATTATACGTACATTTCGAGCGAAGCAGAGTCCGCGGTACCTGGGCGTCATTACCTATTATTAAAATTGATTCGGGAGATGAGGGAGGTGAAGGCGTGCATGGAAGATCGGAGTGGGGACGGGTATGATTAGGAAGTATAGGAGAGTCTATCGAGATGCTCGTGTCAAAGGATGATATATGGTCTGGGGCACATGGAGTCGATGGCATTAGGGGCTCTGGCATTGAAACCACGCGGTGGGATTCTTCCGGGCGTGGACACTGGGGATAATCTTCTGGAAGGGACACAGAACGCTTTGCAGACAACTGCAAAAAATCTATGGGTCGGTTGAAAGGTAATTGAGCATATCGCTGGCGAGGTGGAACGGAAGGGTTTCTCCGGAGGAAAGCATCAGACGCTAACGTATCCGAGGGGGTGTATGCGCTACTTGGGGGAGATATAATGCTGCCTAGTGTAGTGTTCTCTTGGGTAGAAATGGTTTGATCTAGCGAAGCGGGTACGATGGATTGTAAAGAGTAAAATGCAGAAAGTTCGGTCTGTGTTGCTTTCTCTGTGTATGCCTTCATGTTGGACAGCAGACTGACGGTAGAACGCTGTTGAGGCTCTCGGCGGGTCGACGAAGACAAGTGTAAGGTCCAAAAGGCGGAGTCTTAAATCAGACCTAAAAACACGCATATAAGCACGACATAGGAATTAATATGCGTATGCGTATAGTACAAATCAGCTCAAGCCTTTTTGAAATAACTGGACAACTTTGCCATTCCATTAACATTCACTTTTTTCAGCTTTTCGACACCCTGTGAGGTTTTGTTCTTCCTCTTTTTTTCTTCGTGGCCTTTGCTAGTCGATCCGTGTTTTGGCTTTCGATCCACCGAGGCGATGACCTCATGCATTCCTTTTAGGTACACGTCCAAATCCCCGAACCTAATGTTCTTTGAGCAGATATACCTAAAGCCAGGCCCAATAAACATACTCGTAGGACGCTTGTAATGCATTTCCAATGTTCTTGGGTAAATACTGATCAAGAAGTTCGCAGGCGGTTCGGATTCGGGCAACTGACTGAATTATCAGTGACAATTACAACGGATCCCGCATGACTTGCTTTTCAGAAGTCTTTCATTGTCGTCATCGAGCAGTCCATTCTTCGCCAGACTGCGTAGAAGAGTTTTCGACTCTTCCACAACATTTGGAGAGGCTAATCGCTCAACTTTCCTGCGTAAATAGTCTAGGACCTTGCCTTCGCTAAATCTGTAAACCGTTATGTCCAAAGTAACTTCTACCAGGCAGTGTCAGTTATTGGGGATGTCACTTGAACTATTTTACCTTTCACATCACATATTTGTTCAAGTAAGTCCTTGGTATATTGGAATGAAGCGAACTGGAGGATATCTCGTGCATCGATGACATAGGATGGGTCGTCATGTTGACTACAACGTTCTTCAATTTTGCGAGCTGCATCTTCGAAAATATCATCTGCTGGCCGAAATTGGATTTCATAACCATCTTCAGACTATCCAAATACATCATGAATTAGGTCATTTTATTGTATGGCAATTGGCATACTGGATTCGCGGCTTGCAGTATAGGAAGCAGCAAAAATATGGGGTCAACTGGTGTCATTAACAAAAGCCTTCCGTCTTACGGGACGTTTGTTCAGCATATACGATTTCCGGCAGGTACTCACCAGAAATCACCTCGTCCTCCAAGAACCATGACCGAGCCTCCGTTGGCGCGACAGCTTGAACTTCCAATATCATGTTCACGTTGCACGGAGAGTCGTTTGAATGATTGACGGGTAGAAACAGCGAAGCGATCCCTTTTCATATTCAGCAACCGTGGTAAATCGGAAATATTAAAGACAGACCCGTCCTGGGATGTGGAAGGCGAAGGAGAGTGGCATTATAGTTGAGACCTGGAGATGTGAGTAAGGATGGGAATGTGGTCAAATAATGCGCGTCCGAGTACCACTGGCAGCAGGGAGGATGGCCAAATAAGTCGCCATGATGATACCACAGGAATAGAATTTCAGCCCTATCGAATGCAACTGTTGCAGGTATTTACATGTTACTGAACAATGACGGCAACGTCAGATACATCTCCTGGCCCCATACCACTCCCCGTCGTAACGTCCAGTATATCGGAATTGCCCCCTTTTCCGGAACTGTTCTGCACGGAATCAGCCCCGTTATTGTTGCCTCCAGAGCCTGCCCCATTTGCGGGCGCACGATTTCCATTATTGGCGTTGTTTGAATCATTGGGGCGGCTAGCTTCATTATCGCTATTTGAGCCATTATCGGAATGGCTTGCTCCAGCTCCATTATTACCGGTTGACGAATTGCCATTTTCTGAACCATTACTAGGACCGCTAGAGCTTCCCGATCCACCCTTATCCGTACCCGATGCACTATTGCCTGGACTGGTAGTATCCTTGTTTGAGCCATTATCGGAGCGGCTTGTTCCATTACCAGTTGACGAATTACCATTTTCTGAACCATTACTAGGACCGCCAGAGCTTCCCGATCCACCCTTATTACCTGATGGTTGCGAACCGCCATTACCTGGACCAGTGGTATTATTATTACTGTTCGACGGTGGTGCTTGCGAGGTGTTCGGCGGAGGTGAACTGTTCCCCGGGGCACCGTCGCTAGCTCCCGTGTTACCCGAAGCTGGACCTAAAGGCCTTCCGCCGTTCTGCGTGCCATTCCCTTCATCGCCTCCATTCTGGTTGGCATGACCATTGTTGCCATTGGGCAAGCCACTAGGTGGAGAAACACTGTTGGAACCGATTGCAACATCGCTATTTCCTGTTGGGGAGTTCACCGCAACTTCGCCATCGGAATTATCACTAGAACCAGCATCAAATGAGTGAGATCCTGCAAGGACCTTTCCAAGGTGGTCTTGTCCAATCTTAGAGTCCAGAACATCGGAAGCGCCGTTAATGCTCGCCTCGGCAGTGGGTTCATGTGAATCCGGGTCGATTCTAACTCTGACCAAACGCCGCTTATGGAGACCGAGCTGTTTATGATCGGGCCGTTGATGATTGACTAGATTATCTGAGTATATGTCGCTCGCCATCGTCTTCGTTCCTTCCCCATAGGATACCTAGGCGACACTTCAGAAAGGTACGTTTCAACTTACACACATGTTACTAGCCTGATGAACAGCTACGGGAGTTGCAAAGACAAAGGCGCGCATCAGCAGAAGGAGAAAAGAAAGTCTGATTTGAATAGAAGGCATGATAAAGATCGTGGATGTAAAGGATAGTGATGTTGTGGAGTGGAGGAGAGAAACGAAGAACGACAGCCGCGGATGACTCGCCTTATATTGTGAAGGCGGCTGCCGATCATTTGTGACGTCAACACATTGGAAAAGGGAATTATTTATCTTTTCTGCGCCGTTAATAAACTTACAAGAGCGAGTTGGACTCTAGTAGTAATATGATATCTGAAATGGCTGTCCAGCAAAGAGAAAAGTGAGAAAGCAGAGATGCGCTCACAATGTACGATTTCTGGTATGCTTTGCCTGGACGCATCCACAGTCAGGTCCGCTCGTTCAGGTGTCTCGTAGTCATCATCTACCCCAACAACACCTTTGATCTCCCCTGCCCTCGCCCTAGCGTAGACACCCCTTCGGTCTCTTGCTTCGCATTCCTCTAAAGGAGTAGCTACATGGATCAAGAAAAAGTTGCCCCCAGCACCACCGTTGTGGATTACGGTGTCCCTTGCAACCAGGCGCGAAGTCTCTGAAGGGGCAACTGGTGCTGTAATGACAGCCGCACCTGCCCGGGCGAGCTCTGCAGCAACGAATGCAATCCGTTGCGTGTTTTCCTTCCTCTCCTCTGCAGTGAAACCTTGCTCTGTATTTAGGGTATAAGCCCATGCTCCAAATACTACGCGGGATGAACAAGTACCAGAAGAGGACGCCTGTCCTAACGTCTCGCCAAGCAACAGCGATACGCTGCGACCACCCTGTTCATTCAGTCTTGTTTGAAGAGCTCTACCAATTCTGTTCTTCCCGGATCCATGTAGGCCGGTCAAAAATAGGACAAATCCTTGTTTGTTTCGTGGTGGGTAACTTTCGCGCAGCACCTTTACAATAGCCCTGATTTCCACGTGCGTGAGCATGCAACGCAGGATATTTACGATCAACACCTACTCGTAACTGAACCAGTCAGGAATCGGGGCTCCTGTCTTTAATCGCTTTCTTAATTCCGTCCCAGAAATGTTGAGAGTTTGAACACCTCTGGGTACCTTATCGACGGGCTGGTATTCATCCGTAGAAGGTATATACGTCATCTGTTGGAAAGGCACCATCTCTATTTGCAGCTCGCTGCTGTATTTACTGACGAGGTCTTGAGCTTCGTATGGTCCGTAAAAATCTTCCCCTTCAGAGTTCTTCCCAGGACCAGCGTGGTCTCTGCCGACAATAAAATGGGTGGCACCAAAGTTTTTACGAATAATGGCATGCCAAACAGCCTCACGAGGGCCTGCCATCCTCATAGCCAATGGCAATAATGCAAGATGTCCAAGTCCATTGGGGTACTTGGCCATGATTGCCTCGTAGACACGAACGCGGGTATAATGGTCCACGTCACCCGGTTTCGTGAGTCCAACAACCGGATGAATTAATACATTCTGTGAAACGTGTCAACGAAGGCCGGCATAGTGCAGAGCGGATAGAGCTAACCGCCTGTCGCTGACGTGCAGCTCGAACCGTCAACTCGCGGTGTGCTCTATGCATGGGATTGCGCGTTTGGAACGCCACCACTCTGCGCCATGAAAGTTTTTGAAAATGCGCTCGTAATTGAGCGGGAGTGTCTATAGCGCAATTGAATGTTTGCCCTTGTTTCAACAAGATGTACTCACAGCGCAGTGCCACGTAGTCGAAGTGTGTAGGAGATTGGATGGCCTGTATCTTGCCTCCAACGTAGAACTCCTTGACTTGGCTTCGTAGGTACGCAACGGATGGATGTGCTGGGTCATCGGCTCCAAAGACTTTGATTGCTTCTTTGACTTGATCTGGGGCATATATATCTTCCACTATAAATGATGAGACGCTGTGCCAGATCAAATAACCTGTCTACCAACCGGTTAGGATGGCGAGCGCCTCATCATCTCGGGGGTCACGCAGGGAAACGCGTACGCCAGGCGCTAGCGAAAGGCGGTTGATGTCGTCTCGGGAGACATCTAGTGTGATGGGCATTGGAAACAAGATGCCATCCGAAAGCCGCAGGGATTCGACGACGCTGAGACTCAGTGTTTAAAATTCTTAGTCTATCATAACAAAGTACGAATTTTTACCTCTTGTAATCCTTTTCATTCATAAAGCCCTCGAGAGGGCTGAAGCCTCCATTTGAGATGAGTTCCAGGTCGCATAGTTGGCGCTGATTTGGAAGAAATGTTATATATTGGATAGAATCGCACCAGCAGAAAGCTGACCTCTGTCAGGAAAAAGTCGGAAAGAATCGCGGCCTCTTTTCTAAGTTGGGCAGAGATGGCAGCATCCCGTGCGACTAGATCCTGCAATAGGTGATCATTGTTGAATAGCAATGTTTACGGGGGCAACCTGGTTGTGTACCTTCAAAACAGTACCATGAGGGGCATTGGCCATGTCTACGGATAAAGTGCCTGGAGGGGGATAACATTATTTGTACCGGGTTTAAGGATTGTAAACGATCACGCCATCGCGGTTGCACACAAGCACATGTGTGCCCCCCCAAACCAGGGGATATACTTGAGCCGTCCGCTGGATATGTACATAGATAATCCCAGAGCAAAGGTAACAATACATATTACTAAAATAACGCCATCGATAATCTACTACGTTTACTTATCATGACACTCCCGATGCAAAGTTCAAAGATATTGGTCCAAGAGCAGAGACGGCCTCGACATGGCCGTCTGTGACCGTCTGTGTGGAAGGCCAGGGACCACTTCCTATCCATCCAGACATAATCTCATATGACTGCACCTTGAAAGAAATCTGTGAGGGTGGTGGGGGATTGTATACATTTACAGGAGCTAGCTTCGTCTGGAAAGCAAAGAGACCTTGGTATGTTGGGTCTAATGTGATATTGATTGGTGCTTGGTTATTTGCCGCATATACCCTGACGGGCATCCTCGGCAGTGCATCACTCTTGACGAAAAGGTTGATAGGTGCTGAGAACGTTTTTAAACGACTGACGAAAATGGGAGGATTTGTAGAATGAACGCTGGGGCTCTTTAATGTTATATCAGCATTTATCGCGCTTGAGATGTCTGATCAGATTTATCGGATCGTGTAAACGGTGAACCATACCCATTGCCGGTGTCCATAAACACGGTAGGACCATCTGTGTGGGGTGAGACTGTTATATTAGCGGTAATAGGGCTGAGAATAGTGAGAAACGTGTCGTAGGGGTGGACAGGTTAATCCACTCACCCATTTATAGTATCTAAATTGAGTGATTCAGATACATTAAAGTTGCCCGTTATTGCAGCACGTATGTTCTGAATCCCGATCAAAGGTGCTTGAATGGACTACTCATATATGTGAATATCAGATTCCACGAGTAGAAAACCAGTATTTACCTGACAAACAATATCATTCATTGTACCAAATAACGAGACTTTGCTGAAAGTGACAGTTTTTGAGAGGAAAGTAAAATATTGACTGAACTGAGGTAGGTAAGTGGTGAATTCTGGTACTACGTATGTGGAGGATTTCTTGGGGAAAAGGACCTGAACGGTAAAATCGAGATATTGAGCGTTGACAAGATTTCCAGGTGTCTGGTACACAGGTCACCATGAAGATAACCCAGAGTTGACGTATGTTACGCACGTAGATTGTCAGTCCTCTGTTGGGGTCCTGCTGGCAGATACAGACATTCGTTTGCTGGAGAAGGGTATAATCGGAGGCACTTGCTTCCAGTAAGACGACGACATCAGTTGCCCTATGGTCCGGATTTGTCCTGGCAGTCAGACTCCCCCCAACGCCGTATGTGACTTGATAATCATTTAATGATACATTGGAACGGATCGCAATGGAGCTGGATGGCGGAAAGGTTGCATGAAGGGTGCTATATAGAGTGTAAGGTAGTGGAAACAAGTAGAGGAAAAAACACTAACGATGTGTGTAATATGGGTGAAGAATTGATGAGAGTCTGCCATGCACTACAGTCCGAGTTGGAGGAGGAAAAGGGTATAATGGTGGCATCTACGGAACTGAATGCGGGAGGATAAAGTATTGAGTTTGGGTTAGTCCACAAACCGGACGAGCCCGGGACCATCAAGTGATGTCTCAATTTTGAATTTTTCTTTCTCTTTCAATGTAGGAAGTCAAGAGATTTCATGGAGTAAAAACGAACCAATTACCAAAATTAAGGGAAGTATGATAACAGCTGAAAGCACCACGTATATAGCAAGCGCGTAAACGGTTGATTTGAGAATTCGGGTGTTTCTTGTGTTCTTTGGGGGAGGAGTAGTCCGGATGAGCCTATGCTGTGCTTCTGACGCTTCATAGTCGGGCAAAGAGGAGGATGAACGTTCGACGACTTTGTCTGGGTAACGAATGGTCGAGCCAGCGACAATAACGTCGAGTTTAATGTGATGATCTTCGTCGTCAATGATCATGTTGGGGACGGAATCATGGACGGCGAAGAGGGGACAAGTGGGAAGTCGTTACGGTCTCTTGACCGTGACATGTGACCAGGGGGGTATACAACTTTTTATGTACATGTCACAATTCGCCCCTTGCGCCCGCTGTCCCAAACGCCGATGACAGCACACTTGCGCCCCGCTCAACCACATTCATGACAAGTTCAATACACAAATCCGTGCTCTTTCTACACTTCTGTAAAATAAAATCAAACCGACTCTTCCGTTGCTCGGCACTTTTGTCCGGCAGCTATGCAAAGTTAGTCTAAGATAGCTCGGGCCTAAATCTAACCTCTTACGTGATAAACGGCTGACTTCTCAGCATGTTCAATGAATCTCTTGGATTCCTCTGCGCTCATCTCCGACCATATGCGACGAAAATCATTCACAGATTCGAGACTTTCACTGAACCGGAACAGCGTGTTCAGAAGCGCGACAATTTCAGAGCGTTGAAGCAAATTAGAGTTTGCACGTGGACTACGGAAGTTTTAGCCCTGAACATTGGATTTATTAGGAATGTAACGCACTCCAGAGCCTTGTCGTCCATTTCGAACAGAACCTTCATTGCTGTCGCCAGGCCCATGATCTGTACCTTTCCCCACAGCCGGCATTTATCACAGCCGACGCAGTCCATAATACGAGATACGTTGCGGAAGTGAGTTTTGAACTCTTCTTTCAGAATCTAAAATTACTTGACACCCGTCTGCTTTGAGCTCAATCGTGTTCAACTTACGTTCGCGTTCTCTCCACGGAACAAAACTGTCTCATCGAATCGTCCAACTTCATGAGCAATTCCAAGAATCTTCATTAGTCGTTGCTGTGTTACTTCGTCATCATCACGATTCCCATTTGAACAATAATCGTATGCCATTAAATAAGGTCGAAGCCTTTCTACGGCCCGTAGCAGCAAGACTGTGTTGAAGTATATATATTGCAATCGCTCGGGATGCGAAGCCACACGGTCGGTGAAACATTGTAGGTTGGGACTCTGTATTGGTAATTGATCAATACCAAGGGAAAAAAATCGTTGGAAATACAAACCCATCTTCCTGTAGACTGGTCTAAAAATTCTCTACATATATGTGTGGATATCGAAGCATGTAATCCTAATCAAGAATTATCGCATCACATAATTCGTAACACAAGAACGATCGACGCACCTGAAATAACCTTGTAATATATCCGCTTTTCCAAACAGTGATTATCGTGATTCTTGTCGTCATTCAATAGGGTTTCTGAAAGTGTGTCTGGCGGAGCTGGAGATTTTGTTGCCATCAAATTATATTCGGCTAATCCAAAGCAGTTTTCTTCATATATTGCGTGCCATATCCGATGTGCATGAGGTCCAGAGTAACCGGTATATCGCTCAGGGACAAGCGTAAGGTCAAAATAGTCGCCTTCTATGAGAATGCTCCATCAGTAAAAGAACGACAGACGACGTGTCACCTAACCTGTCTGATCGTCCAGAAAGCAGAAATCAGAGTCACGATAATAGCATCCTTGGAGTCTATGCAGCTAGGAGACGATGGTTATACTGCTGGGCATACTGATGGGTAACCATACCTTGTCGGATGTGGTATTCCCGTCCACCTTACTTAGTGTTGACGCTCTCCACTGTACGGGTATATTGCTCTTGAGACTTTGTCAGATACGTTGATGTGAAGAAGAAGGCATCACACCTCATCTATGGTTGTAATAGCGCATCCAATATTGTTGCATGAGCCATCGTCTGGCCAAAATGGGCACTCCCGATACAGGTCAACCTAACGACTTAATTTACCATTTGCATCAGTCGTACGTATGGGGGACATACTCGAAAATACTTGAAGAATGGCAAGCGGACGAGTTGGGCAAGGTTGTTGTATAGCTCCTCGTTAACGCTTTCTACGGATTCGTAATCACATAGAGTGGTTTCTATAGGGCCTTTTGGCTGCTACGAACGCGTCAGATGGGTGGAACAATAGAATGATGACATACTTCAGGCTGTTTGCATAGCACGTCCTTGGCTGGATAATGGTCGAGGACACTTTGGACTTGACGATTTCGGATTAGACTGTCGGAGAAGAAGGAATGTTCGACAGCTAGAGTGAGCGATGCGCCACATAAAAGAAAGGCCAGGTGAATGGCATGGCGCCACATGTTCTGGGTAATATAAAGGGTGGACAGCCTGAGGGCCGCAGCTTAAATTATTTAAACATTAGCGGGATGAATGAAGTGACGTGGTAGCTTAGTCAGCGTGGCGGTAGGCTGTATTAATTAGTTACATTAGCTAATGTATTAATGTATTAGTAGTCGACTAGTACTAATTCATTAGTAGCGACTGACGTGTTACTTCAGATCAGACATGGATAATGATTCCTGGTTAACTTGTGATTAGTTGTCGGATTGTTGAAAATATCGGTGCCACGTCAAGGGAGCACCAAAATCCCACGCGCTCTCCAAATTCCATCCACCCGCAGGTCTTTTCTTGTCCAGCCTAACATGGCGTCGTCAAATGCTGCCGACCTCCAGGTCTGTCCCGCTCACATCCTTCCCCAGACCCTCTTATCCACTTTTCATAGAAGATCCACCAGTTCGAGGGAGCTCCAGATCCATTCCCTTCTCTTCCAGAGGCCGGGCCCTTTCCCCCTGTGCATCCTTCATTGTCCCGCGCGGAAACAGCTTTCGATGCAGATTTCCCTTCCTTAGCTCCCTCCACCGCTGCACCTCCTACCCAGCCAGCCTGGGGTGCATCATCAGGTCCTCGAATTAAGCCCACTGTTGTCAAACAGAGTCTTTATTCCGACTCTTTCACCCTTTCATCAATAGACTTGTCGGGCGCTGGAAGGGATGGCAAGGCAGCAACTCTTGGCGAAGTCATGAAGCTTGTCATGTCCAGGTTCAAGGTCAAGCTGGATGCCTCTGGTAATCAAAAGAGCCGCCAGACAACTTTTCATCTCAAGGCGGAATCTAAGAAGGAGCTTGAGAAGGCCAAAAGAAATCTTCTTTCTCTTCTAAGTCCCATGGTATGGCATCCCGTAGTACCATACATTTTTCATCAACCTTATTTTGGTTATTATTTAGGTCAAGGTCATTTTGCAGGCCCCAGCGTCAACCATTCCTGCTATTATCGGCCCAAAAGGTACATTACATCGTCCTTTACCATCCTAGCTGCGGACTCCTATTCTGTTGTTTACAGGCGCGACGTTGAAACAAATTCGTGATCAAACAAACGTCAAGGTCGATATTCCAAAGAAGGAAACCAATGGCAATGGTCACGCTAACGGGATCAACTCTGGCACAGCGACGCCTTCCCAGGACGATGCTGAGGAGGAGTCCACGGTTCCTATCACTCTTCATGGGTCCCAGCTTCTTGTCTTGGAAGCCCAGACTCTTTTGAAGGAAATTATCGCGTCCAAGACCTCCATAGTAACCCAGCGCATTCGTGATATTCCTGCTCATATCCTGCCACTTGTCCGCGTCCGTAGATCAGACTTCATCGCTCCTGCTCAAGGCGTCCATATCCAACTTAACCTTAACGAGGCGGACCACGAGATTACAGTACATGGTGATCGCGAAGCTGTTGGTCGAGTCATTGAAGCGATAAAGGCTACTATCGACGGTTTCAAGACGGTTCTTACCTCCGTCAAGCTAACTATTCCTAAGCGCCAGCACCGTCTACTTATGGTCAAGGCAACAGATGAAATCTTGATTAAGAGCAAATGCGCAATCATTGTTCCTCGGTTTGATGACCCAAGCGAAGAAATAACGGTATGGGGACAGCCCGCAGATCTACCTGGAGGCCTCTCTACAGTCATGGAACAGGCTAATTCCAAGTACATTCACGAACTTCCACTGCGCGGTTCACCTGCCATATTGAAACAACTTGTGGTATATATGACGCAGGTCCAATATGCCAAAATCTTGGAGATGGCCAATCCTGGGATTTCGGTTCACATACCATCGTCTTCCCTTGAGAAGGAACCGGATTTGAATATTGTTATTGTTGGAGAAAAGCTAGCCGTTGATGCAGTGATTGGCGACATTTCCGGATTGCTTGGCAAACTTGAAGGTGCAATGAAGGAAGTTATGATTGACTGGCTCCTTCATCGCGTCATTATGGGCAAAAATCTTAAAAAGTGAGCCGTGACTTATACTAATTGTCGTGCTACTCACCACTCCCAGGGTCAAACAACTCCGTGACACTTACAATGTTCTTATCCTGGTCCCTCCTGAATCCGCGGAGCAGTCTAACATTCTTCTGGTCTACGATCCACAATCACCCTCACCCCCATCCCCGGACGAGAAGACAAAGAATCTCACTATCGTAGAAAGTGAGTTGTTGAAGATGGTAGACGTTACCGACGTCATTAGTCAATCATTACATGTTGAGAAGCGCTGGCATGAGGCTATTCTTGGTCCTAATGGGACAACACTAAATGCGTAAGCGTCAGGTTTCACAGGTGGAAAATGATTCATTTATCATTTCTTACCAGTATAACCGGCGAAGACAATGTGCTTTCGATTAAAGTTGGCTTTGATGCGGGCAATCCGGACACGGAAGATGTTATCCTTGTACGGGGGATCAGCTCGGAGGTTAACAGAGCGATCAAAGAAATTCTCAGGATCGTCGAGGATGCCAAGAATGACGAAATTGTCAGCAGTTACGTATGTGAATATCTAGACGCTCTTTTTTTGTCATTAATAATGGTCAAAGGTGACTGAGTTTGAGATCGAGAAGGAGTATGTTGGTCGTATTGTCGGAACTCAGGGCGTTGGCGTCAATAAGCTTCGGGAGCAACTTGCCGTTAAGGTCGATTTCAACAGTGAGGCTGAAGAGAAGGAGAAGGATGGTAAAAGAAAGAAAGCTCTTCAAAAGTCAAAAGTCAAGGTATATTGCATCAACATCTGTCGTTCATCTTTAACTCTTGTTAGATTACCGGTCGTAAGGAGAACGTTGAAGAGGCAAAAAGACGTATTCAAGCTCAAGTGGAGAGGCTTGTGAGATCTATTAACCATTCATACTTGCTTTGCGACTAACCACCGAACTAAGGCTGACGAGACGTCAGTAGTTCTCAAGATCCCGAACGAATTCCATGCCTCGCTTATCGGTCAAAATGGAAAGTATGTTGTGCGGTTGGAGGAGAAATACGGAGTCAAAATCATCTTCCCTCGATCTACGGAGGGCTTTGAGGGCAGGACTCGTGAACAACTCAAACCTGATGATGTCTTGGTTAAAGGCGGAAAGAAGGGCGTCGCTGGCGCAAAGTCGGAGTTGGTTGACGTATGTTCGTTCCATGACACCTTTCCTTCTCGATTTCTTAATTTATTCTAGGCGTATGAATTTGAGAAAGAGTCCAACCACGTCCTTACATTCACTATACCCACACGTGCAGTAGCCCGGGTCCTTGGTAAAAGTGGAGCCTCGATTAATGAGATCAAGGACAATACTGGGGCTCAGATTGATGTTGGTAAGGACATCGAACGTAGCGAGGTTACCAGCATTACCGTCCGTGGAACAAAGGAGGCCACCGATACAGCCAAAGCAACTATTCTTGCCATTGCGGAGCAAGTCAAGGAGGAGATAACAGTCGTTATTTCCATTGAAAACAAATACCATCGCACAATTATTGGTGCAGGTGGACAGGGACTTCGCGATCTTTTTACCCGTTGTGGTGCGCCCTCTGATCCCAGGCAACAAACTGGCCTTATCCGATTGTATGTTTTTTTCTACAGTTCGACGAGCAAGGTACTGATCAGCCTCGCCAGCCCTCGTCAAGACGAGCCATCAGACGAGGTTAAACTTAGAGGTGAACCACCGCTGGTAGCGAAGATGCAATCAGAGCTAGAGAATATTGTCGCTTCATTGCGGGAACGCATTGTCTTGGCCGTGAACATATCTGCTTCGCACCATCGCGCACTGATTGGTCGTGGGGGCCAAAATCTCAATGAAATTCAATCAAAGTCGAAAGCCCAGGTTCAATTCCCTGGATCCCGATCCTACCATCAAGTTGGAGATGCAGAAAATTTAGCGGAATTTGCTGATGTCGACCCTGCTGACATCGTAAAAGTGACCGGTTCCCCTGATGCTTGCAAAGTAGCTATTGATTTACTCAAGGTGGGTCTAAGATGGCGTTCGCAATCTTCCATCTCACATTGCACAGGGTCAAGCAAGGCCGCCTACGGGAGAGATCGTGGAGGACGTTGTAGTACCTCTAAAATATCACCATGCTATCGGTCAGCAGGGCGCCTTTTTCCGGAATCTCCGGTCTTTTGGAGTCCACGTTGAGCAATCTGTACAGCCTAGCAGGCCGGGGATACCAGCAAAACCATTAAATTCTGCCCCGATTGCACGTATTGATGACACGGCTGAGTCTAGCCCCGAGCCTCAATGGGAAGTTATCCCAAACTATCAAGACGCTGAAGAAGGGGATTCAACCTGGACAATCAAAGCACGCGACCAAGCTGGCCTTGAACGTGCCAAGACCTTGATAGAAGATGCAATTCAGCACGCCCAAGATTTGTCGCATGTCGGTTTCCTTACCTTGCCTGATCGTAGCATATTCCCTCGCATTGTGGGAGTAAAAGGCTCCAATGTCATTCGACTTCGTAATGATACAGGTGCTGAGATCACGATCAGCAAGGAAGATAACACGATTGTTATTATTGGTAAGTTCGTTGGGAGTTAACACTATCCAACCTCTCATCTCTGATTCAGGAACTGAGTCCAACATCGAAGCCGCCAAGGATGCCATTCTAGAAATGGCGTCAAACAGAGGACGCCCACAACGCCGCAAATAAAACAATATTCGATAGACGTGGCGGACGGACAATGCATTTTTATGATAACCAATGCTTTAGGATATATACATATATGTCTTATGAGATTAATGGCAAAATTGCCAATCATTCCCACATACCTACAGTAGGCACAAATTACAAGCACTCCTTAAGAGTCTTCCATAGGCACTCCATCGATATCATCAACCGGAACACCGTCAATGTCATCGATAGGCTCCCCGTCAATATCATTGACAGGCACTCCATCTATGTCGTCGTTCACCGGTTCGCCATCAATGTCATCCACAGGCACTCCGTCAATATCATCCACCGGCTCTCCATCTAGGTCCTCGGCTGGAGCCCTCTCGTTGTCACTGTCTATTTCCATAGGCTCTCCATCATCCACACGACCAGAGGCTGATGAATTTGCTGTCGTGGGCTCCGTTGCGAGCTGGAAAGTGCTGGATTTGAATCGTGAACTATAACTGTCTGTAAATTTCTGTGCATTCATCGTCACTTCTTCTGTTTTCTTTTCAATCTCCACGGTAAATCCGTCAAGCCTGGTGCGTAGTTCAGATGTGAAATCTGGCGGGAAAACGATCCAGTCCTCCCAGATATCCACAACAGCTGTTATCTGTTTCTTGAACGTCTCTGCTGTTATCCTTCCAGGGAAGGAATGGTATATGTTTGATAGATGATCAAAGACGATACCCAATCTTGACTGAAACTCCTGACGGAATTTCCAAGCGCTGGGTACCGAAGCAGCTGAATTGTGCAGAATGTCACATATGAGGTGAAGACGTGCGACTTTTCGCGGTACAGCCGTCCCGTCCACTAGCAAAGAAGCAACAAGGACATCAGCCATCTAGAAATAGCCTTATCAATACACATTGACTCGACTACCCGCGAAGGTTGCATACCTCATGAGCAACTTCAGCATGCTCCAAGCAAAAGGCCATGCATCTGGCTATTTCGCCTCTCTTCCCAGAGAGGGAACGTAACATAGCCTCAAACCGTTTTTTAGCAAGTTTCCCTAAATGTGTCTTTTGGACCCGTTCGCGTTCAGACTCCTCTGCCGAATCTGTCGAATAGACAGAATTGTAACCCTAACGAAACCATGAAACTGAGAAGCAAATCAACGCGAAATTGCGACGGACCTCATCGTCAAATTCAGGCTCAAGGTCCCTCTCGGACTCAATCAACCCCCTGTAGAAGGCATGGCGGCGATGCTAGGAAATGATCAGCGACCGTTACATTGATAAAGGAGGAAACAAGACAAACATCCTTCCTAAGCATGAAGGAATACTTGGGATTATTGCGCTCACGCTCTTTCAATCTAGTCTCATATTTCTTTCCATGACCCTTGACTTCTGCAGCGACAGCCCTGATAAAGACGTCAGTCACAGCCTCCGCCTCTTCATTGGGGTTCGGGCTCCGGGAGTGGCGTTTACGGGAATGACTTCTGGACCGACGGTGACGCGACCTGCTGAAAGATCTGTGGCGACGCCGAGATGGGCTACGACCATCATATGAAGAACTGCGCGAGCGGTGTGAATGGTATCTGTCACGAGACGGGGAGCGGCGATGGTCTCTGGGAGGACTGCGACTACGACTCTTGCTGAAACTGTCTCTCTTTGACGCGTTGGCAACTAGGGAAATTCGTTAATCTAATGCGAAGGGGGTTTGTATTTAATGACATACCGAACATTGGCTTCGCAGCCAACGGCACTGCTTTGCTCCATCCAACTCGTAAAATGGAACCGCCCCAATCATAACCGTCAAATTCTCGCAAGGCTTTTTCTGCATCTTTCCTCTTCATAAACGACACAAATCCGCTGAGGCCGGCGTTCCTGTTACGCCTCGACGTAGTCATATCCGCACCTGGACCACTGGTACCATCCCCGCGAGGCCACATCACTTTGACCTATTGTACGTACAGGTCGCGTTAAGGCGTAGATGTGAAAGTGTACTTACTGATCCAACGGGACCACATCGAGCAAATGACTGGCCTAAAGATTGCTCGGTAACATTTGCAGGAAGATTGGCCACGAATAGGTTGGAGGTCTGTGATGGTGAGATAGATGCATTTCTCGGTTCACGAAACAATTACCTGAGGATCACCACGATCTTTACTGCCACTTTGACCCTCATAAGCTATGAAAAAAATAAGTCATGGGTGTTCAATTTGACTGGCCAACGATACTTACCTGCCATTGCAGTGACTGACTTGCCCTGGCCATGAGCTTCACAGATGTTGAGCATTAAAATATTAAAAGCAAAATATTCCAATACCTTGACGAGCGAAGCGAGCTTCGCGTTCCGCTTGCTCCCTGTTACACTGCATTGAGGGAGCACTGTAAAACCTGAGCACAATCTTACCTTTTAATCTCTTCCAGGAATACGTCCATTGCGCGTTTTCCCTTTGGCCTCGGTGCGGAAGGGGGGGGCGAAGGTGACTAGCGTAAAAAGGTGAGCGTGTCGGACGACAGGGACTGACGAAGCGACGTACTCGCACAAGTCCCTCCAACGTTCGTGGGGGCCTGTCAAGGGCCTTGGCTGGATTGTATGCGGCTCTCGCTCCATCCGCAACCGACTTGACGAACATGGAACCTGTCTTCTTCCTGCCTACGTCTTCTCCCTCGAATGCATCCAGAAACTCGGCATAAGCTTTGGCTGCATTTGTTTCTTCCTCTCGCCTCTTTGCCTCAGCAGCCTCCTGGTCCTTCTCTCTGCGGGATTTGCGGACTTTGCCTGATGTATACTGGGACACTTTGGCATCATCCAGAGGTTTTTGCTAGGTTCATGGGAAGCGATTGTAAGTGTTAGATGCAGGAGAAGGAACTCAGTCCGTCGCACTGGGAAGGAAGACTCTTCGTCGTCATTCTCAAAGAAAGCAGCGAGCTTTGACTTTGTCTTGTCCATGAGGAGGAGGGAATGTTGCGCAAAGTCACGTGTAGAGGAAGTCACGTGTATTCTACGCTACTCTTACATCATCATCAGCCCAGCCAATCCGCCCGTGTATGCCATCGGCTTCATTGGTGGATGTGCAGACGCCTCGAACTGCATAAACTCCTTTTCTCCACTCGAATCCACGCGTAGCTACAGACGGTAAAAATAATGGCTCTTGTCAGCATCGTGTCACTTACAAAAGCACCCTTGTTTCCCGCCTGATCTACGTAATTCGGTGCTGAAAATACCTGTGTTTCATTTAGTCTTGGTAAGAACTGGTGGCTTGGTAAGTACCACGCACAGTTATGCATAGTCCATCGTGCTCCACTTGGTATCCGTCTATTGTTGGTCAGTATCCTTGAGGTGTCATAACACAAAAAGTCATGCCTTGTCGAACCTCATGACTCCGAATGATAGCCGACACGCCATTAAGCTTACACCATCTCTTGGTCACGTCGGGGCCGAATGAAATTCCAACACCCTGCAGTGGATGAGATGACAACAATTCGTAAAGTAACCGAACTGACCCGTTTGCTTGGTCCACGACCAGGTTGGTCCTGTGGATCTGTCCAGAGCAACTGTGTACAAGTTATTTTAACGCTATGTCATATCGGCCAAGCCCCATACCTCGCCTATGCAGTAAGCTTAGTAGGACCAGGCAGATCAGAAATATGCGACTTACACATCAAACCCTCCGTACCAGGCTGTCGTCCCACACGTTCTATTTTTCGGATATCTTCTAGCGTAACATCGTCTTTGCTGAATAAGCCGCCATGTACAACGAAAAATCGTTTGAACCCTTGAGGTGACAAGATGTCTGACGGTGACTTTGTCTTTGGGGGCTTCGTCGCAGTCACCAACGTTGCCAAAGGTACTTGTGACGAGGCGATCAGCATATGCCCTAGACAAAGGATACGGTGCGCTTACATGTTGTGAATACGTGAGCAAAAAGCTGATAGGGCTAAGCTGCGTTGCAGAATTACACTAGGAAAATTCGTACCTTATACGACTGCTCTCCATGCTTGTGTTTAACTTCCCCTTCAAAACCATATGTGCGATTCATCTCTTTTGCTTCGTGATTACCTCTATTAATATACATATACTTTGGGTATAGCCCTGTGTTAGAGATCAGTACACGGTTAGATACTGTCACAGGTAACTAACATTTATATGCGAATGCAGTAAGGATAACTTCGGCTGACCAGGATCCTCGATCAACAAGGTCGCCATTCATCAGCAAATAATGCTTTTCGCTCGGATCCCCAGTAAGAGAGTATAAATGAAGCATGTCATAGAATTGACCTATGAAAAGCTCAGCGAAAACACCAAAGTCCGTGATTGAAAACGATTACCATGAACATCACCAATAATGTCGATTGTTATTTCTGCGGGAATATCGATATTGACTAAACTCTCCTCATTCATGAATTGGTCGTAGGCACCCATGACTATTTCCCATACATAACGTTTTGGCAATGTTTTCCCATCTCTGAACCACTGGATCATATCTTTGACAAATTGAAGTGTGATTGAATACTTTCCGTCCTCGAGAGATAATTTTGGACCAGTATACGTTTTTTCAACTTCGCACCCGCCTAAACCCCATCATTTGTGGCGCCTCAATGATATCTATAAACAAACGGCTTACCCTCAGTTATTATTTCCCGACAACGATCAACAGAATTCTTCTCCTCTTCTACCTCAATTGCCTCGATGAACCTTTGTAAGGATAAAACACAGTGCATACGATACATTGACTGACTTTCTCGAATTCAATCCTCCGAATCAACTTTTGGGTTGATACCAACTGCGCCTTGACTGTTTGGTTGTTAGGCTCCAAACTGACAACCTTCTTGAGATCAACAACAGCGGCTTGGGGCTTGAGAATCTGAAGATGGCACATCGCGCGCCTACATGTATCGGTCAGCTTTGAATACACGAGATAGATGGCCACACACACCGATAATAAGCTTTCGCATATTTGGCGTCCAATAAGATTGCTTGATCTAATGAGTAGATTGGTAACTGCGGTAATCAGGCTGAATGAGCAAACCTTACTTGTATCATTGAGAGCATAGCCATACTCTTCTGATTTCATACGCGCATAAGCGCGGTTGCACCACAACGTAGGATCGTTTGGATTTTTCTCGATTGCGTCGGAGTATAGTCGTATGGCAGTGGCAAAATGGTTGCCTTGGTGTAGCGTGGTCAAAATTCAATCTCGACCGATTTAACATACGACACACTCGTGAACGCCTTGTTTGCACGAGCCTTGAGCTGTGCAGCGTCAGCTTTGGCTTGTTCAGTTACTACATGTTGCGGTGGTTGCGGTTCCGGCGATGGAACAGACGAAGGTAATGTTGAACTTGTTGAAGCTGGTGACGCCGACGGACAAGATAAGTCGCTCATGATGGAAGACTAGAATTAATCGTGCCATGTTTCTCACGCTAATATCCAAGAAAAATGCGCCAGCGTAGATTTGTATATAAGGGATCGACATGACAAAAGAATGGGTAGCAATGATAGTATGGTGAGTTACACAGATTTGATACATCTGTTCAAATTGAAGTATAGTCCGAGAGGAGGACTGTAGTCGTGCGCATCAACGTTCTGAAGCCAACCGTTGACAAATTGGTGTATGCTAGGAAAGACGTTAGAAAACCCCATAGAATGTTGCACAGTACTCACTAGTCTAGATTCTGCTGGCAAAGGCAACAAGCAGACGAGGCTGCGGCGGTGGCATCATGCTACAATATGCGTGAGGAAATGTTCAAAATCGCAAGCATGGGGATGCATACAACAGTCATTCCTTGGAACCAACCATTGTACGAGCCAAGGGCGAGTAACACATTACCGTTATAGTTGTCCAAGAGTTGGCTAAAAAATTTAGCAGCAGTATGAATGTTAAAGTCCTAGAGAAAACACATCTTGTCAGTAAAGGGAATCATTCTGGATCAAATGCTGTGACTAACTGGGTCCTGACAATTACCATCAGGTGCACCGTGACATTTATCTTTACTAATTTGCATAATACCCTGCTCGCCACCGCCGCCTACAGCATGGCGATTGCAGGTGCTTTCCTGCATACCGAACGAAGCCAAAAGGATTGGATGAAGACCGTACATGTTGCCATACTTCTCAAACAGTGGCACATAAGGAGCACAAGGTTTGAAAGCGCTATTCGGCTCCGCAATGGCGCTCCACAGTTCGCGAACGACCAAGTCCTGGACACGGACATAGGGAGGGTTCCAGCCCTTTTCGTTGACACCGCAGTTCAACCAGTTGATGTTGCCATTGGGACCGGAGGTTGCCATGATGTGTTCTGAAACCAAGCCTCATCAGATGCTGTGTTGAGCGTTGAGCGTGGACAGCGAACGACGAACCGGTGGCCCCTGTCTCTCCACAATGTGATGACTTGATATGAATAATGTCAGTAGACCCTTGGAAAGGGTGGTGGACATGTGCACTGTCATTGCGCTTCTGGCAGCGTTTGACTACCTCGCCAGCTTGGGCATGGATGGACGGAATGCGACGGGCTAAGCGATGGTGACGGGTGGCCAAAGAGGAGATGTCATGGGGGACGGCGGATGAGAGAGAGGCCAAGGCGGCAAGGGAGGTGAAAACGAGCGTCGGCAGCTTCATTGGCAATGAGCTGGATGGAGACAAAGAGCACAGCAGCTGTCGATCAAACGATCATAATAAAATAATGTTACCATGGCTAGATACGGCCATACAGGCTGACGGCATGAATGCACGCACACGAGCGGTCCTTTGTCGAGCGCGAGGAGACATAATTCATGATGACGAAGCGGCCGCCTAGAGGCTGATCTGGTCAGGACGAACTTTTCGTACATAGCATGAGCCGTTATGCGTCTTAACAATCCCAGCTGACGAAGCGGGGTCCTCTTTGTTTGCGCATGTTAGGCTAGCAGCACTGACTCAAGAGGCTCAGGCAGCGCAACCCGCCCGCATCGACTAGCCCTCCTCATCGACCTACGCCACAGACGCCGTTGAATTTTTGCTGCTGACTCGTTAACGCTTCGGGCTGACAAAGTCGTTGACTTTGTCGCTGTCTGATTTTGACTCTTCAGAGTCATCATGTTCTCCAAAAGAAACTGCCCCCTCGATCTAGAACTGCCCACTCTCAACTTGACTCTTGCTCTCGTCTTCCAACCCCTATTGTCTCAGTTAATGGCCGGAGGGCTTTAATTTGGATCCACATTTTTTCTGCAGCTTTACAATCAATAACCTCCTCTCGTTCTTCTCAACGCTCTCGTCTCTTTTTTTTCTAGTCAATGCACCTCGTATCCCACCCTCTAGCCTACAGGGCCCCTCCCGCCACACGGAACAAACTTCGTTGGCAACCGTATTGCTCAATAACATCCTCTATGACCCTTCCGTCTCCAGCTACGCACTTGAAATCTTTATCAACATCCTCACCTACGCGACCCTCTATAGAACTCCCCCGTCCCCCTCAACAACAATCTCTTACTCGTTCTGCCTATGCTCGGGATATATCTAAGAATAAATTTGCTTTGGCTTTAGTCGGTGCGTGACCGTCATTTTGGCGAGGCGCCAAACCCCGATTTGATTCCGGTGATCTCGCTAGACCAAGCAGTCAAGTTGCTCTGCGAAATTTGGCGATCACAAGACATCCCGAGCGTCTTTGTCAGTCACTCAAAGTCAAGCTCCATTTATCATCAACTTGCCGAACAGAAAGTATGTCTCCAACGGCACAATCCCCAGTTGCAACCCCCATCATCCCCTTCACCCCTTCGCACGTCTACAATACAGTCAGCAATATGTATCAGCGATAATCATGGTCCATCAAAGAATCTTCTGCCAATAAAGGGTTTCGTACACGAAGTTCTACGGCGATCTCGCACGTCTGGATGTGTGCTCCAGACTGCTTTGTGTTACCTCGACGCTCTCCGGCCCAAGATCCCCGAGCTCGTCCGCAAGGAGAAAGGAGGGGAAACAGGTGGGAAAGAGTCGGAATTGGGTGACAGAATCATTATTCCAAACACTGACCTTCAAGAGAAGCCCGAGGAAGGCCTGTGTTCAGAGAGTACTGATCCATACTCATATACAGATCCTATGCCCAGCGTGCAAGTCACGGCCGGATCCGATGGTCGATTCAGCGACTTTTCTCTGGTAGCTGGTGAATCGGACAGCGCTGGAATCCCAGCCCCAAGTCAACCGGAATCATTTCCAGCCACCGCCGATCGTCTATCACCATTGCTGTGTCCTAGGCGGTCCTTCCTAGCTGCATTGATCTTGGCATCCAAATTTTTACAGGATAAAAGTTACTCTAACCGTGCCTGGGCAAAACTGTCGGGCCTCTCTCCCAAGGAGATCGGTCGGTGCGAAAGGGCTCTGGGCGAAGCGCTTGACTGGCGGCTATGGGTTGGCAAGTTACCAGTTCCGCCTCAGCCAAACCCTGGGTCTGTTTCTCAATCCCTACATCGTACTCAAAGTGAAGGATGCCTTCAAACGGAGCACTCACCTTTCTTGGTACGAAATGAATCCCTCCCAGGATCTAAGCGTCCTCTGCGCCGGAGTTCGACGCTTCCTGCAAGCGCCTATGCATCTGATACTAGTGCAAGACCAACATATTCGGATGCAGCATTTGACGCTGTACACACAATACCGGTCCCGGTAAAAACAGTTTACTTTGTCTCGTCACCGCACTTAAAACTTTGGTTTAGTTGCCGACTATCATTGCTCCGATTGATACCAAAGACGATACACCGGGATCACAATCAAGTACGCCTCCGCTGGTTTATTCTCCAGCATCGACGGATTCGTCTTCTGGAGGCGAGAGATCTGCACAGCAAGAACTAGATGAGATGTGTATGGACTTGGCTGATCATATCACGGCTTTACCATATACAAGAAAAGGAGCACCAGACGTGATCGCCACACCTACGTCATCAGTAGACAATCTCAGCGCCATAACCGGTCATCAAGAAGGATACCTTCGGAGGCAGGAAGGATATATGTTTGTTGATTTTGGTGTCCAATGACTCGATGGGCAGTTACCCAATCTTTTGTGTTTTTATTTCTTTTCCGCATTATTTTCACTACTGTGTACCATTAGGACCGTGTTGACTGATTATTTATTTTACCCGTGTCTGTTTTGGCTCAGTGTTGCATCTAGCCTCTGTCGCAAAATGGCTACAAATTGCCTACCGCGTGACAGCACTTGCCCAAAATCAAATTCGTCGGAAATGATGTACGCTTCAGTCAATGTGTTTGTGTCGTTCTGGTCATGGTTCTCATTCTATCTCGCCTGTAGAGATTGTGCAACTCAATAGATCTGCATGTTAAAATGAATTGTGATGATAAACAATAATACTACTACGATGGGCCATAGATACTATCGATACTGTGCCGACTGCAGCGGCATATCAGACTCATTCATTGAAAAATTCCAATGGCGTTTCGGCCGTTTGGATCGCACGCCAGGTGGAGATGTGGCCATCAGCACCTCGGTTACCTTCATAAGTGAATATAGAGTGAAACATAACGTCCTCATCGCCCTAATGTCCAGCGCTAGTTAGCGAAGGTTAGAATAGTAGCACGCTTCTTCAATACCTTATTGGGAGGATCGTGTATCCTGAGAGGGATCTGTTTTGAATCCTTTCGATAATCGGAACCACAGGATTACCTACCTAACATGGATGAATCCCTCCCCCATGTCGTCGTTGACAGCGGGGATTCTGATCTTGCCGAGTATTATGGTTCCATATGAAGTCGAAGCGCTGCGTACCTGTGTACGAATACGGGTAGGTAAGACCAACGTGGCGAAAGAAGCAAGTGGTACGTACCAGGACGAGATCGTTCTCAACCGTGAAATCTTGCAGTTTATGGTCAGAGAGACCCGCTGCGCGAGACCACATTCTTGGCTCATGCTGGTCCCAGTGGTGACGAGATTTTATCACCTCGGATTTGATGGTATGCAAGACGACATTGAAGGCCTCTAGAGCATTGGGCCGCGGAGGATGCGGTTCGTTGAAATGGACGGTCTCAGCTGTCGCTGCGTAAATAGCAACCGACGGCTAAGGGTGAATACGAATACAGGTCAATGAAAACAGGAACTAGCGCACCCATGGTGGTGGACGGAAAGCAAATCACTGACGGGGTCCAAGATAAGATCGCGGGGTTAACTTAGTTTGTTCCTCTCGGGTCTTTATCGCGGCCGTGTATCTATCTGCCCACTCGGACGGACGCGGGCTCATACGGCGTTCAACTGAACAACTCTGGACTCAATGTCAAGATACGCGGAGAAAACACGCCCAGTGATGGGTCCTCGTGTCCGCTGCATTCCATCGTATTCTGCTGCATTCCATTCTTGTGTCTTGGACGTGCCAGAGTACGCGCGTTCCCAACCAGCATCTCGCAACCATTCACATTGGGTACCGTGGAAGCCCGTCCGTCCGTCTGTGTCGGTGGGGGGGCTGACGCCGGAAACATGGACGCCAGTGTTCTACTCGGAGGGCCTGCAATTCACGTGTCCGTTATGTCCTCGAAGAGAAGCTCATGGTTATAACCTTTAGAGGCATGGAATTGATAATCGTTTCGGCTACGCGCTTGTTATCCTGACTTGTGCACTTTTTAGTTCGCAGACGATACCATTCATCGTTTTTTCCGCGGTACAGGTTCTTCAGCGAGTCAATACCTATCTCTTGTTCTGGCTCATCATCAACCCAATTACAGATGATTGATTAACACCACGACTGGTGCAGGGATATATCAATATTGCTTCCAGTTGGCACCCCTCCGCAGGTCATTTCGGTGTGCGATTGTTTATGTATATCAAACAGGCTCCTCGTTCATTTGAACCCTGTAGGTTGTGTCTGTTGCAGGCAACTATACACCGGAGTCCACGGGTATGTTTTTTACAAGGCAGTGAGACCGATCGAACTTCACAAATTCATTTTTTTTAAAAAATCGAAGAAAAGGGCAGTACTTATGCAGACACAGGAACATCATTTACTACTGGATAATTCGATATTAAACCTGTCGACAGCGAACGACTGAAGGGATCTCAATAATCGACTTGAACATTTTACTATCAAATATTTTGATGAAACATTCAAATGCCCGGTTGTTGCCGTTCAATGTTCAGTACGAGACCTGATGGAGCACAGGGACGCCAACAGCACAGGGCTTCTTCGCCAGTGTCATCAATGAAGTCTTGCCAGGTGAGATGTTTCATTATCGTACGAGTAGAAACATGGCCGGTTTTATCGGGATAGCATTGTTCAAACCATCCTTGACACCAATGACATCGGCAATGGCTAGTTTACAATAGGTGAATGGGTCACACGAAGTTGAACGGCTCACTGCCAAACGGAGATGAATTAAAAGTGCGATCAAGGGACAGTGTACATGCAAGTTCTGGCAGCTTACGTCAACCGTCAATAGGAAAACAATGAATCGGTTGAATTGGGAGAGAGCCATCGTATCATCTTGACGCCTGAATTGGCAATGTTTTTATTCTCCTGAACCACACCCAGAATGGTTGCTCATCTAACAGGGAATTCAAAAGGTTATCTAAGTATTCGCTTGGTCTCAACGTCGAACCTGGACAGATAATCAGATCTTCTGCAGGTCATTAGACATCGCCTTACGTTTTAAATAAAACTCCGTTTGACCTAATAGCACTGGGCTGACCATTGGACCTTTGTTAACGGCCCTTGCGCATGATGGTTTGATCTTGTTGGAGGAAGCATGCTCTTTGGGAGGGGGGTGGGACAGCGCCAATGGCAGCCCTGAACCGAGTGACCATCTGAATTATACCACTCGCCCGAGTTTACGCATTTTCGCAACGGAGATGAGATCAGGATGTCTTGAACAAAGGAACATGGTTCGACCCACACCTTTGCCATGCTTTTTGGGACAAAAGGAGATGTTGTAGTCCGCCCTCGGTTCTATGACATTCTTGGCATATGCCCGATTCATTTGTCCCGGCGTCGCACGTCAACAATGCACAATGTATCGGATTGCATCACAGGTCCCGAATCCAATAGTATCGATTTAATTTCTGAATTAGTCCTGGTGAGAAATCCGACTCTGAAGAACAAAACCGCGGCTTAACAGACGAACGTTGTGCCTTGACAGGACGCGAGAATTGGGAACTGCAATGTTCATAACGGGGTGCGGGAAGGAGACACGTATGGGTAGAGAATCTAAATCTTTGATTCTGTTTGTCGTAAAAGGAGTTCGGTAAAGACATTATTGTAGCATACAACTTGATACTAGAAATATTTCGTACACGTTACCCAAGATTGTAAGCGACCACTACCGAAGGTCGAACGTTTCAACCACGTATCGTCACCGAGTTTCGTCTAGTAGCGCGTGTGAGAATCATTCGGGGGTGCATGGCCCACTAATGCTCGTTCGGGCAAGCCTGAGAACTGCGACAACTTAGCTATCTCAGCATCCACACCACAAAACCTGGCGACTCACATAGGGATCAATTGATTCTGTAGAACCCCACTGGTTCACAGACTGGTGGTGGTGATTCATGGGTCTGAAACCCGTGGCCAACATGTGGCGAGAAGACTGTAACGAAGCCGTGGCATTTGGATAAGCATGTTGATCATAGCGATATGAGGTGGTTGTTTCGGGTATCATAGTCAAAACATTGGCGTGCGAATAGGCCGACGTGCGATCAGTAGTCAAGCTAATATGACGCGTTCAATCAGACTGTGAAAAAGATTTTTTTTTTAAAAAAAAAAAAAACCAAGTACATACTATGTTCTGCGTGATGGATCAGATTCCGCGGGCATAGGATGTAACTGGAGATAAGGATCACTGGTGATAGTTGAGAAGAACCGGATACGGTGGACACATCAAAACTCACGATGAACGCCGAGAGGCCATCGACACGAGCCCCAAATCTATGGTAGCGCGTCTTGGAGGCGTCGGATCTCTGGTTGGCGGTGTCGAACTGGTCGACGATCCCGCAGTAGAAGGACGTGCATCTATCGAGTCCTTTCTCGACACCGTCTTCTTCCTAGCAGGAACACCTTCGGGCCATGTGCACTGGTCTTGTGAGCAAGGCAAGACAGGAATCGGAAGGCGCAGGACATACGTCTCGTTGACCATGTGTGCAGCGCATACAGTTCGGTTTAGTTTCATCACACTATGGAAAAAGACGATGAATTAGGACAAAGAGGGAATAAATTGTGGATGCCAGCGAACCTTGATCTTTTTCACGCGGCATGTCAAGCAACCAGTTTTACTTCTCGTATACTTTGGTCGTTTACGTTGTTGTGCCGCCTCAGGCTTGGGCGGAGGAGGGGCAAAAAGGGTTCCATGTTGAGTCAAATAGTAGGGCGCGGAGGGTGGGATATAGTGGGGAGAGGAAGTGGAGCTGTGGAGGATTAGCTGAAGGCAAGCAGGGAGAGGAGAGAGAGAGAAGACGCACAATGGTACACTGTCGGCCATGGGATGCAGAGAATGGGGCTTTTGCTCGACGGCTCGCATAGCATTATAAGGGATTTCGAGGTTGGTCTGGGTGATGTTTTGATACCGCCAATCGGATTAAATCACCGAAAATCAGATCTAAGGGTCATGGTCCAGTGTGTGTGTAACGCAGCTCCATATCCTAGGAGTTGAGGAATCCCATGTGCGGGGATTGATTTGTATTCCTTTCTGGATTTACCAGGTACCTTTTCTGCACTCCCCCCAGCCTTGACTGACCTGCAACTGCCTGTGCAGGATCGCAATATCCCGATCCCGTTCTGGTGCCCGTGTTCGTGGTGTGCAGTACCAGTCCACTGATACATGATGAAGCGCCTGTCCGAGTTGTTCCGATCAGCCAGTATCATAGTCTATGAGTAGTAGCTGCTGCTTCGCTCCTATCCTATCCTCCTTCCACCCAGCCAGGTTTCTCCCCGCTACCCGAGTACAGCTAGCCCCCCGTCCCTCCACCGCTCTCTCTCTCTCTCTCTCTCTCTCTCTTTACACTGTCTGCATTGCAATTTTCCAAAAGTTTATTTTAAACCTTGTCAGGCAACCCAGGGTCGCTGCCAGACCGTAACTCCACCGCCGCGGTTCGGATTCAGACGTAAATTCGTCCGTGGAACCTACCATGGCTCCTTTGTTAATTGATGATCGTACAAACATCAGTATAGCAATGATTTTGCATCAGAAATGACTGTCTGATTCGCACACTTATGACTTGTACATGCGGAAGCCGCTTGGTCAAACTACAGGATGTATGTAGCAGTACGCCCTGTTCTCTGTGCACAGAGTCCAGTTGCGAATGGTCCCGTCACAAACCCTGGTCTATACCTGTCATGACCCAAAACGAGCAAGGTGCGAAATTTCCGTAAACCGAGGCATTTGCTGCATTATATTTAGTTCAGCTGTCAAACATATCTTCGGAGCCTTGGGAGACCGAGGACATGACGGTGAGATCCCATTCCACCAAGATCCTGACCATGAATCCTAGAATGAATGTGATCCATTCTATCGGGTCCTCTGCTCACTGCAACAAAAATACGGATAGCAATCTGAAAGTTACGTCATGTCAATTATGGGAACACTCTCCCTCAAACGGAGCTAGTAGACTCCTAGCGAACCGAAATGGTCCTTTTTCTTCAGCGCGACATCGCTGCCTGCGACACAATGGTGCCTGTCATTCACGTGGTCTTGCCATCTCATGTGTCTGTAGCTCATTGCGGAATGTAGGCCGACGAATATTTCATCTCGCTTATTAGTAAATGCTAAGCTTCGATCATGATGCAGCGCACGAACAACTCTTCGCGGATGTTCAACTCGTTGGAACAGCAGCAAGGCGTCATATATCATACCCGATGTCATTTTTTTTTTTCCCTTTCACTTTTATGGATGTGCGTGGACAAGAGATGTTCGCAACTGCGCAATAAGTTGAACCGGACACTTTAACACTCATAGTCAGGTCTGCTCAGGTCAAGTCAGGTCAGATGTACTATTATTTACCCATTCTTTCAAATCTTGCAAGTACTATGGAAGTTGCCCTAGATGATATACGTCTACCCCGAATGGTTGGGATCGTCACCGGCGACCGCACCGATATCCCATCACACCGTTACCAGAATAACCGCTCGCACCCTTGAATGCAGGATACACAGGCGCAAATCGACAGATCCTGTCAATCTTCTAGTCGAGAGTAGTTTAATTCAGCCGAAGGGATACACCAACTCACCTTTATCTGGGATGCCACTGCAACTTCAACGCTGTTTTATGAACTGATTCTGGTCTTAAACAGTGAACACCAAGTAGATAGGATCTATTCCCCAAACAGCGAGGCCTCCCACGTCTTGACAGAATGTTGTCGGCCTCAGGATCGCAACATAGTGAGTGATCCATTAATTGGGTGGCAATGCTAGCATCGTTCGGTCCGACCACCCGGAAAACTCTTGGTAAAAGGCACTAACTATTGCACGATACGTCACTAGTCCAGACATGATTCACAGACAAGGAAGAAAGAGAAGAAAAGGAAAAGGAAAACGTATGTAGGAGGTAGACAACATTACTGAAACAACACACGCTATATGGACATAAAATGTACAGAAAAAAATAGGTCTCGAATCCGGTCAGTTATTATATTCGCGACTGGCTGTCGCGTGAAGTGGTATTGGAATCCGCTGTCGCCAATGCAAGTTTAGAAATTATGGTCTCGTCTTATGAACAAAGCGCGCACCTGTCTCTCTCCTTCTTTCCTTCCATACCTGACGAACCCATCTAGCCATGCTGACTTCTTCCTTCATGGCTTTTACTATCCATGAATGGCCTAGCATTTCTTTCGGTGGGGGTCTGCTGGCCTGATCGTGGGTTAAACTAGAAGATTTGTGAGACGTAAGAAATCATCGACGGAATAGTAGGTCAAGATCTAACGATTGTTGAATAAAATTTTTCATCTCTTCACTCCATTTCACGCCTGCTTCATCCTCTAATCGAGGTGGCTGTCCAAAATGATGAGTAATCGTGCCGACTCTTTTCACTAGTGTACCACTTACTGTTCCTCGCGTTATATGCACTATCAGGTCAATTGGTGGAAGATCGCTTGGGAAGGGAAAGCGATTTTGAGCCAGTTCCAGTAAAGAGATACCCATCGACCACACATCCGATCGAATTGTATAATCCCTGCCACTGATTCTCTCCGGCTGTGGAAAGTTAAGGCTCGGATTCGCGGCAGAACAAAAAACCTGATACTAACGGCCATGTACATGCTTGTTCCGGTGAAAGTACCGGCCAGCGAGTCAACAAGCTCGCCTGAAACGCCAAAGTCACATAACTTTACAATACCATCTAGCGATAATAAGATATTGGATGGTTTGATATCCCGATGTATTGTCTTTCTTGAATGTAGGTAGGCAAGGCCTTGCAGAACCTGGAGATATCTGAGCATTTGGAAGTTGATGGAGGTGGACAGATTTACGTACTCCTTCAGCAATGCGAGCAACAATGATCTCGCCTACAACAGCTCCGATCTCTTTGATTTGCTTGCCGACAGCTTCTAAACTTCCTCCTTCACAAAAGTCCGTCAAGACCTTGATCTCATGCGTAGAAGGCGACATGTAAGCCCCGTAGAAGTGGATGATGTTGGGATGTTTATTCGAAGAGACGATTTGCAATTCTCGTAAAAGTTGTTTCATGGGTGCCTCGTGAGTAGTGATTGTTTTTCGCGCCATTATCTTCCCAGATCGTTTCTCCCTGACTCTGTGCACGACACCTCCTGCGCCTTCACCCAACATATTTAGTTGTTCAAAATCATCGTCCGTGCAATCCATATCGACGATGGTAGAATTCGGGCCTGAATCGGGGTCACGATCGTCCACCACCTGGTGCTCATGTCGTGTGTTGATATGATGGAGCAGTGTCTTAATGTCTCCGATTGGACCTTTCGGTATCACAGTTGCTTGGGAAGAATCCGGCTTTAATGTTGCAAGGTCTGTTGTCTCTGGCTGCACTTGCGACCAATTGTAATATACAGGATTCTCGTCTGGAATCTGGAGAGAGAGCATACTGCGCTTGGTGGGTGCTGGCTGTTGTGGCATTTCACGAATGGTGGCATCGGGCGCATCGACTTCCCCAGACTGTCCATTGTAATAAGACGGATTTGTCTCGCGGGGAATCTGCAGAGTAGGTACGAGACGACGGCCAGGACCTGCAGGCGGTCTTTGTGGGCGAGGCGCTGGTAAATATTGGATACCGTGACTATCCACGGTTCTGTGGGACGAGGTATCTGGACGATGAGGAAGGGGCGATGATGAGCGGGCAGAAAAGCTGCGTGGGCCCATTGGCCTAGCAGGAACAGTCAGCCTTGTGCTCTCCATGGACGTCGTTCGTCGAAGACGTGGCCACTGAGCTGATGGTTTGCGGCGATGAGGCAAGTAAATGGGGTTAGGACTCAGGACCTCCTGAGTGTCTCCGCTATTCTCGCTCTCGCTCTAATATCTCAGTAGGATAGCTATCTATACGAATTGAAAATTCACGTCTCTTCCAAGAGACCAACACCTTCCTCCCTCGCAGACAGAGATCAGGTATGGCATCACCCACATTCAGCTAGTTCTACTTATTAAAGTCTGGCAGCGGGATACTGATGGGCATAGATTGGCTTCGCAGGAGAGTCGTGGGGGTCTTCTGATCTTGAAGGCTTGAGGGTTGGCCCTCAAATCAAACTTAGTGAACTTGCTGGAGTCCTTTGTCCGCACCTTATCCGCTTACGACACGTGTCCAGGACTTGGATGAACTTGACAGCGGAGATTGATCTATCTAATGCTTCACATGTGGTTAGTAACTTGGCCATTCTCTACAGTTGGGTTCAACAGGGTCTGAAGCTTGAAACCTTCCAAGTCGAACATCAAGAACGAGGGTCCTGATGTTCGAATGTGGAAAATTTAGAGGGCCTCCTGGCATGGGAAGTGAGATGGTACTTACTTGATTGAGTTAGTTTCGAATGGGCTGAATCTAGCCGCAAGTAGACAATGCCGTACTGCAAGAAGTTGACATGTCTAGCTAGCATCCGGGCGGCCACCACCAACGCGCTGAGTGAGTCCCTTTCTCTCGTCGAGACACATCCCATTACAACCCACTTGGGTTATCCCAATGTCTCATTTCACCATATCTTGAATGTCAATTCCAGTGCCGGTGATCGCGGGAATGACAAAGGAATCCGATAACCTTGCCCGTTCTCCATGGTTTGGTGGAGTTGGTTCCAGGCGACGGTATTCTTCGGTGACCAGGAACGATTTGTTCCCACGAGCCATCTGTCTGCAAATGACCAACAGCGCGTCCGTTACGCCTCGCATATCTTTCGCAGCTCTTACCCCAAACAACTTAGGGACAGTTCGGAAACTCAATTCGGTGCTATTCCCAATCAAGTACAGTGAGAAGTTTTACCGGGACATCTTGCAGCCTGATGTTGAAGACTTTTGCAAACTCAGTGAGTCAAGTCCTTGAATCAATGGCCCATTGCTTTATCCCTATCCCTTGTGTTTAGTATATTACAACGATGTTCCGGTATGTACCTTGCCTTCATGTTAAGATGGCACGCAAACCTTGGCAACCACCAAGGTTGGGACGATTTGTTGCCGGTTAGAAACAAAAGAGGATCAGACAAACATGTACTTGATGACTATGGGGATCCTCGCCGTATGTAGATCTTCATTGATTCATTTTTATTATTCGTACTGATGTTACTGTCCAGCCTTATCGATCAAGAGGTGTTGGTTCCCGCTGTCTGGAATCGGTCATCTCTTCTGCCATTGCTCACACGAAACCAAAAATACACAAGATTTACCTACACGTGCAAGTATCAAATGACGCCGCAAAGAAGTTCTACGAGCGACATGGTTTTAAGGAGGTTGAAGTTCATAAAAGCTACTACAAGAAGATATCACCTAGCGATGCGTGGGTGCTCGAGAGGGGGTTGGCCTAGAGAATATCTTTGCGTTGATTTTGCTAGAAACTGTCTGTGCGGTTAGCCACGTCAATTATATCCCAAGTTTTACTGAGATAGGTTGAAATGGCAGGACAACGCTGGTGCTGAACGGACATGGACAACATTTTGAGAATTGAGTCCAACCACCTGACAAGCCTCATGATAGGTCGACCAACTTGCCACACCCTTTGACAAGCTATGAATGGTTTAAATAACGAAGGAAATATACAAAGACCCATGTCACTTGCCTGGTGTCGTTTTAATGCGTCTTTTCTAGTGAACGTCTTCCCGCATCCCCCGTTGCATATATATGGCTTCTCTCCTGAATGTGTCTCTCGATGACGCTTCAAATCGTGCTGTCGATTGAATGATAATGCACACAAATCGCATGCATACGGCCGGAGGGGCGAAGCCGGATACTGGGGTGAGAAACTTGCGACCTGGGAAAATGGCAGAGACTGTTGTGCCACCATTGGGTCCCCTACTGGCGGGTCTGTAGGCCATCGCGACGATGAATACGGATTATTTGGATACGATGGCGACAGCGTCGTGGACTGCGAAACAGTGTCACGATGCATGCTCGTTGTGGATAGACCTTGGTTTCGACGATTGTGGAAGTCACTAGTGGAAGTCACTGCAATCGTTGAAGTTGTGGGTGAGTAACTTGAATATTCCGATGTCGTTAAACTGCTGTGCTGTGCGACATGTTGGTCTGATATGTTCGAATACAGCGGTCGACAGATGCCAGGAGTGTTGTGTTGTGCTCCTTGCGCAATGGAATAACGAGCTGAATGGGAATGTGTCTGGATTTGAGATGTTGGTGGCAGGTATGTACTTCCCCCGTAGATGCTGCCAACATCATTCCAGTGAGTGGCCGCCACAGAATGGGTTGAGAGTCGCTGGTCAGGCATACTTAATGGTGGTAAGCATTGTTGGCTGAGGATAAATATGTATCTTGAGAGTTCCCATATAGCAACATGTCCGAATTAAACGCGATGGCATACGTCGTTCTTAGCGGATAGAGTACTTGCACTTTTCCAGATAATCGTTCCTGAAAGCCAAATTGAATTGCCTTGTCAGACTACAAGTTGGAACCAATTAGAACCGTATTGGGTCCCGCAGGTCAAGTTGAGCCGATCTACGGCAATTCAAGCGATCTCCAGCACTAAGACCTTTTTGGAACATGAAAAATTGCATAGTTGGATGCGAACTCTTCCGTACAGCGTCGTGGGATGCACACTTGAATTGTAATCGCTGACGCAGGAACTAGGTTTGCTCCATTCGGTATTATACATGTTACTGCAAATATGTTCCTGGAGCAACTCTGCTTCCATGCACGTAACTCGTCTCGTAACACGGATACCAAGACCAGCAGGAAGACAGTACCCTGCAACCGGCAACCTATCCTCTGCGGCACCTTTCTTTTACCTTCGTGGCGTCCCATGCTCTCACCTTCATATATGAAGTTAGAACGGCGGACCCGCACCCATGATTAGTTATTTACAGCAATTTCCTCACTTGATGTTCTGGAAAATTGAATGCTGGCTGATATTCCACCAATCCTTGAAATTGACAACCTGCTGTAAACCAACCCAATGCTTGTCAAAGGAACACAGTGTTGTTGGCCAAGAAACCGTTATGCTGGTAATGAACATATTTGATCTGTCGTGCTATTGAGGCCATTGACAGATGGCGCAACCCTTATGGAGCTATCAAATGTCATCAGGCCCTGTGACCTTTCAAACAAGGGTGGGCTGTGCGTTCAATAGTGCTGGAAGGAGATTTAAAATTTCGGTTGAACGCAGATGTTTTTGTCAGCGGAATCACTGCATCGTGTATGATGGTTCTGCGAAATGGAAGATAGGAAGGGCTATCTTTAGATGAAACAATGCTCACTGATAGAAAGCAAGGAAGGTTCATCAGCTGATTCGGTCTTCCGGCCGTCTACAGGGTTTCCCATATAAGACACGGTTAATCATGGAAATTGGCATGTCGTGTATTTCAGGAGCATCGGGCATGGTCGCAGTCACGAATGGATTGTGTTCATTCAGTGACAATTTGGGTGTCTGGGATCTAGAATGCGGGTCTGGAGTCGTTCAGGTCCAGGGGACACTATCGGGTACGATGGACATACCGCTGACTGAACTCAGATCATGGAACGAGGGGGTGCGAGCAATTGCAAGCATGGAATACGCAAAATAAGTGAACAGAACCAGGACGACGGTCCAAGAAGGGAACAACAGGGCCCATTCCCTGGAGAAGGTCAGGGTATTAAGAATACTAGAAAACATAGCATACCGGTTGGGGTACCACCGTATACCTAGCCAGACAATGTATTCGTCAGGCAGCAGTGCCCAAAGGAGGTATAGCACAAAGAGTAACGCTGTAGAAGTCCATGCGACAAATCCATGGAATTCGGGAGCGCGACTGGGGTGATAGTTGGTTGCCATCTGGTATGATGCTTACGTCATGACAATCTTGCGGCGCTCATGAAGCGAGTAGCCATACGACCAGACACTCCCAGAAAAAAGAGGAACGTAGCCGAACACGACAACCAATATCAATCGAGATTGCCTGCTTTTTTCTCTCAAAAATCTCCTGGTCCAGAAATCATCAATGTTGATGACATCGAAGATGCAGGCCCATCGTCAAACGTACGCTTGTCGACCGTTAATCCCAAGCCACACACGCCAGTACACTCTCCTCTGGACATCGAACCACTAAACTATGATCCTGCCTCTCAGTCTCTTCCCAACTCAAGCGTGCCGTACTCTTTCCTTGTCCATGCATTCGTTACTATGTCAAAGAATCGTTCAAGAATACAGATTTTGAACATACTAACAAATACGCTAAGGACCATTATTAATCATCATTGCGATTCTCTACTCCCATCGTTGTATCTTTTATCCAATTCAATTGCTCCACCATATACTTCGGTTGAACTTGGCCTAGGCCCTTCTATCATATCTCGGGCGATACAGAATATATCGGGTCTATCGGCAGCCGCCCTCAAACGTTTGTACAATTCGAAAGGAGACCCGGGCGATGTGGCATTTGAAACAAAGTCGAATCTGCGCACCTTGATACCCCATCCGCCATTGCTTGTGACGTTCGTATATGAAAGCCTTTTGAAGATCGCTGGTTGTAAAGGACCAGGGGCTGCAAAAGAAAAAGGAAAAATCGTTGAGCGACTGCTAGTGGCCGCAACTGGAGAAGAAAGCCGTTATCTTACTAGGACATTGTGCCAGAATTTACGGGTAGGAGCAGTCAGAACTTCAATTTTGACAGCTTTGGCACGTTCAATGGTCCTGACACCTTTATCCGAACTTAACATACCTGATACTGGAGAAACTTTGCACCGCACGGTAAACCAAGTGTCTGAAACATCTGTCGATAAAGCTAAGCAAGTGCAAGCGGAGGCACAACTTGTGGATAAATTCATATGGGCCGAAAAACTGATGAAACGGGTGTTTGTACAGCATCCAAATTTTGATCACATAGCCGTTGCATTGTTGCAAGGCGGCTTGCCCGGCTTGAGTAACTCGGTTCCACTCACGATTGGTAAATTTAGATGCATGAATGATTTTTCAGTCCAGTTGAGTAACGTCATCAGGCATTCCTTTGCATCCGACGTTGGGTTCTCCCGTTCGCTCACTGAGCGAGGTGTACGATGTCATCGGTAACTTTCCCTTCAGTGCGGAATACAAATATGACGGTCAACGGGCACAAATTCATGCCTCTAAAGACGATGATGAAGTGAGGATCAAGATATTTTCCCGTCATCTGGAGGACATGACTACTAAGGTATGACCACACACGTCTCCGGCAACTTGACAAACGTTTTCGTAGTATCCGGACGTCATATCTCTTGTGGAAGGCATCTTCACAGAGCGTCCTTACATACGTTCCTTCATCATAGATTCCGAGATTGTTGCTATAGACCCAATTACTGGGGAACTCAAATCATTCCAAGAATTGTCCAATCGTGCTCGGAAAGACGTCGAGCTACGCGAGGTCCGTGTAGCAGTTTGCATTTTCGCGTTTGACTTGATGTACTATAACGGAGAGGTGAGTTCTCAGTATGACCAGGAACATTCAGAACGTTGATTTGGAAAACGACCTAGGTATTGTTGGAGAAGTCGTTCCGCGAGAGAAGAGCACTACTCCATTTACAGTTTCCGCCGTTCAAACCAGACGTTAGAGGAGCCGCTCAATTTGATCACGTCAAGAGTTGCATCAGCACAGAGGGGGAGAGTGCCATTCAACGTTTTTGGAAAGAAGCAGTTGAAAGCCGGTGCGAAGGGCTTATGATCAAGGTGAGCCGTGCTGACTAGGTTGGCGAGAACAACTCATTTTGCGTTCTATAGCTTTTAGACAGCGGGAATCTGGTTGAAGATGGTGGAGAGAGGAGTAAATCTCGACGAAAAGTTTTGCCTGCGACTTACGAACCCGACAAAAGGACTAACGCCTGGTTGAAACTGAAAAAGGACTATGTCGCGGGAATAGGAGACACGCTAGATCTTATCCCCATTGGCGCATGGCATGGTAATGGAAGGAAAGTACGATGGTGGAGTCCGATTCTCTTGGCCCTCTGGGATCCAGATAATGATCGACCAGTTGCGGTGTGTAAGTGTATGTCAGGTACGCCTTTTGCTTTCGGGCAAAGTTCATAGGTTAAGGTCTTAAAGGATTTACGGATTCATTTTACAAGGTTCCTTTCAACAGACTGTTTCCGTTCCATACTGACTATTTGCGGTCAGACACTGGCAAAACATTATTCATTGACAGGTGATGACACTAATTGCTCTTCTAAGCCTGTATGGGAGTGCGACACTGGGGGCATGTTTTCTTTTTTTCTTCTTTATAATGGCTGAACAATCTTTTAGGATTTAGACCTGATGTTTATTTTAGACCACATGAAGTATGGGAAATACGTGGTGCAGAGTAAGTAGCTCCATGACTAATTTGTTGTTCAGTGCTCCAATGCGATAATCCGCAGTATAACGATTAGTCCTGTCTCCACCGCAGCCCGAGGTTTGATTGATGCCAGAAAGGGCCTAAGCGTACGATTTCCTCGGTTCATTGGACACAGGCAAGACAAGGACATTGAAAGTGCGAGCACTCCTACCTTCCTGGCGAATATGTGGAAGTCACAGCAATCTGCCAGCGGGAAGGACAATGTGGACAATATGGGCATGGGTTCTTATGAGTCCGATTTGTATGATTAGATAATAGATAAGCTTTACTATGAAGGCATTTTCTACACTTTGTCTATCCGGCCTGTTCTTGCACCTTGCCTGGTGCGTCGAAACTGTACATGATGCTGGTGCGTAGTTACCGGCCCTTACTGCTAAACTAACATCGGTCTTGCTCTACTTAGCCTCCATTGCGCGAAAGCTCGTTGACCTATCATTGAACTCTGTGGCTACAATGGGAACGGTTTTTCCGCCTGATCATCCTACTCTAGCAGGTGGAGTATCATCGCTAGTTTTTGTAGTTCTGGAAAATGGAAGTTGATATCATGATGGTAGGCCGTCCGTTCACACTGCAGGAATACTACGCCAAGTCAGCCTCATGTTTTATAAGTCACAGTAATCGCTAACTTCTCATTGCAGTTGCCACAATAATGGATCGCTGACGCTGCTATTCCTGCCAATCTCGACGCATAGCAAAAATATACTGTACTCACCAGGACACGCTGCTTCTTTGTCTGTCACATCAGATTTTCCAGCAGCTCGTAATGCACGGGTCTCTTTGATAGGCAACATCACCATCTTCAAGGAGGCACAAGACGTGCCTGACCTGCAGTACATACGTCGTTGCTACCTTGATAAGCATCCTGATGCTAGGTGGTGGTTGCCGGAAGACGAAAATGCAGCACACACCGTCTGTATCCATCTTCTGCCTCGTACATCATGATCTACAATTGCTATACAGTCATACTGGGCCCGCTTTGACCCTCAAGTAAGTCCATGACAAATGTAATTGATATAGGGCTGTCATGCATTCATCAGGGCATATACTTCGTGGGTGGTTTCGGAGAGTGTGTACCTTTTTTTTTGGTTGCACATCGCGCCTTGACTATGAAATCAGTGAACACTACATCGGATTCATACCGCCTCATCTCTATCGCAGCGCAGGTGTGGAAGGTGGAAGACGAATGGGAGTAGCCGGGAGAGTCATTGTCGAACAGTATTAAATGTAGTATCTCTATCCATATCTACGACCATGCCAATACAATACCCTGGGCTAGTTTGCCCAGTCGTACAGCGTCTTCCCCGTAGTCTGGGCTGAAAGCAACCCCAAGAGTACTAAACAATGCCTTCTCTCGCATAGCGTTTGTCCATTCCTCTTCCTTGTCAGTTGCAGGAATCTTGCTCTGTATCATACCATATGAAAGGAATAATTCAAATTTAACTCGTAAAAACAACTTCATGTCCATCGTTACCGGAATTTTGGTTTCCAGCGCACTGAAGATCACTTGACAAGGTGGTATATGCTTAACTTTGCCAGATGCGGAGTCAGAGCTTTCTACCGTCTGCATCTGATCGCCTTTCATCGATAAACGTGTTTTCCGAGCTCGTGCGAGAGGTTTATGGCGATTGTCAGTATCTACTCTTCCTGACGTGCCAAGTTCCTTTATGAACCCATAACATAGCGCAACTTTGAATTGGTGGACCTGAAGGGAGGGAGGGAGAGCAGAAAGCAAAAAGTATAGATGTTCTGGTGCTGCTGAAGACAGGCAGCCAAAGGCGGAGGCTACGAACATTGAGAAGTTCAGGTGGGGTGTCAATGAGAGATTTATTAGCTGGGGAACCCCAATGATTAGTTGGTACCTGGAAGAGGAGTACGAAGAGCTTACCAATATCATCAATCTTGCCCCCATCCTTTGGTGGAAAAGATCTAACTGCTGCAGGCTAAACATTGCCACCGCAAGGGGAGTAGCAACATCCCATTTACCTGCCTCGTCGTGCGTTGGGGGGATCTGAGCCAGTAAGAGCGGTGAATAACGTGCTTGATGAATATGAGGTGTCACACGGTGTCGGTCTCATTGTGCCAAGAACTCACGATTTCCCTTGGAGGTCCAAAGGCCTTCGTCACGGTCGAACAAGGTCAGTAACCAGTCAAGCATAAACCATGCTGAATCTGCGACAATGTTACAGCTTGCCTCCATTTGGTCTTCCACGGGGGACGTATCATCAATATCCTCAGGCCGACTTCTGCCTCTGCGTTTCGGGGTCGAAAAGAGGACTTTTACTCTAGATAGAAATCCTTCTGCAAGTAAACTCCAACAATCCTTCGCATCTTTTATACACAACGATTCGCGAGAAATGTCAGAATCGCCCAAGTCTTCGATTGCAGTAGTGGCAGGACCGACGGTCGAGTGACTCGGAAGTGCACGAGCTAGACTTTCGGGACACTGGGTCGTAGCAAGCGAAAATAATAATTGTTGGGCCTCTTTGACAGCTGAAGGCGAGATCACCGTTTTCACGACTTGATGGAATTTGCCCGGAGAATCATAAATGGATTTAGTCGTTTTTTCCGACACCGCCTCAGATACGGGATGTAACGCAATGTAAATCAGCTGCCGCACATGTGAACTTCATTTCCTAAGAGGTTAGGCAACGGTCCGATATCTCCTGACAAATGACAAAATACCCACACTGACATGATATATGAAGGTGACCGGAGCTGCTCCAGATTCAAAATTGCCGCTTCGTACTGGCCTTCCTCGAAGCAAGTGTCGACGATGGCCTGTTGTCTCCAGCTCATTTCCAGGCCATTTCGCCGACGGGCCTCGTTAGATAGACGATGAGTGGCGGGTGCCATCTAAATGGGATCCTGTCACAGGTCACACACGGTGGTGTTTGAAGATCAGGCCGTCGGGTTTGGTGGGGCGGCCTGCGCTCCTCAAACCGAAATGCTAGATGATATCAGTAATGTTGGCAACTGTAGTAACAAAACTTGTGTTACTGCAGGCTGCAGGCTTGGCTTGGCTGTGACAGAAATTATTTGTAATAACCATGTTCACAAGGGTAAGATCATTGCTTGTTGGGCCAGCTTATTCGGGTCTCCGTGCCATGAGTGTCAATGCTAGCTCACCAGGACCTGTCGAACGAGCCATATGGAACAAAGTACCCATCACTCGTTCGCCTACGTTCGTTGTACTGAAACTTAATGCAGTTGGAGTCGTCGTTACAACCAATTTCTATCACCATCCAGAATGATTCGTGGCAACATCGTCATCATGCGCCCATGCGTGCGCAAGGGGGTGGCTCTGGAGAAACACGTCAGTTGCCGTTCAGACTCACATGTCGTGATTGCTCCAAATCCGCCATTAGATTTTACGGTCCACGTCGTATCAGACATATTTCAGGGAAAGGTAACCCCATCTCTACATGATTTCCACACCGGCGCCTACCAATTTCACAGACTACTATGCAACGACACAGAATGATCTATTCCGCTCTGTCGGAGGAGTTTTCCCAAGGACTCCATGCCTTGTCTTTAAAAACAAGGACTGTTGAAGAGGCTGCTGGAGAGAACAAGTTGATTTAGAACATGTCGATGTGGATCAATCAAGATTTGTGCACAATCTATATAATCTGCGGTTCACACATCTGCACTGGATCTTCAAACATTTGAAGGAGTAAATGGTAATTTGAGTGCATGATTTTCATCTCACTTCTAGGTAACGGAAGACGGGCCATCATTGTTTTGCATGATCTTCGACTATTTTTGAAAGAAACCCGATTCTGAGTGAACATTCAGGCCGTGAACGCCGAGGCCCCTTCATCGGCAATGTCCCATCGTGCTGTGCAACCCTTTTTACCCCGAAAGCGGTTGTAGTGGATCTCTATCTGGTTGGTTGTTAAATAGACAGTTTGAAGCCCATGTCCCACATTTCCGGACATGCCCCATTCCAGTGACGATCTTAGAGAACGCAGTTCCAGTGACGATCATCGAGAACGCATAACACTTCCATCTATCCGCGAAATATTCCGAGGTTTGAACCTCGTTCGCTCTTTCTTTCATGAAGTCTTCTAATCTTGATTTCAGATGAACTCTCAAGAACATGCCGGGATTTCCCTTCAACAGGGTTTCCCCCAGCTCGTGTACCAGACGAATCTTATGACAAAAATTCAGTAACCAATTTTTTTGACGGAAAAGAAACGTATCGACTCTTAAAGCATGGGGTAAAATTTTTCTTCTTCTGTCCAGCGGCTCCGTACTCAGGTCATCGTCAGGCAACATGGGCGACACCACAAACAACGCCGCACGCACAATATTCCCTGCGCCATATAGCGATGCAAAGACATTACGATAGCAGGGGAAAAAGCAGTCAGTTTTTGCGTCATATTCTCCAGTCAGGCCAAAACACTCATCATTTGCTATTCTGTAACATAGGGGATGCCATCAAAGTGCCAGTTGTACAACAGCACAGCAGGGCTGTTGATCACCGCTCTCGACTCACCTGCTTGCCTCCTCTTTTACGTCAAGGCCGTCCTCGATACGTGCCTCGAGCATATGACGAAGATCATCTACCTGGACTATGGCGCTCTGCAGGAATTGCATCGGCCCACATTTTAGGTGATGAAGAACACTTTTCCAGTCGTTATAGAAGTCATCCTCCCGGTTCCGAAAGCACGAGTGGGGCTCTACCATCAAAATATGAGTGCAGTTATTGTGGCAAGGGATTTAACCGTCCTAGCAGTCTTAAGGTTTGTCTCGGACACATGGCTTAGAACTGTCCTTGCTTGAACAGCGTTGATGTAGATCCATCTCAATAGCCACACGGGCGAAAAACGTGAGTGTTGTACCACTTGGTCAATTCGCATGATTCTCAACTGCTGCACAGCATTTGTCTGTCCCGTGGAGAACTGCCGCCGTGGTTTCAGTGTACTTTCTAATATGCGACGCCATGCTCGTGTACACACACAGAATTCGTTTGAAGGACCCTGAAGCCGATGACGAAGAGAGCCTCGAGGCATCCTCTATTATTATTTGCAAAACCGCACTCCCGTGGCAAAGCAAGTAAAATTGGCGTTTCACGGGAAGTTCATCAATGGCATTTCGTCTCGATTAGATCAGTACGACTTCCGTGTTCAGCAGTTCACGGGAAAGCAACAAGGTTTCGTCAGGCGAAGTCGAAAATGACGAAAAGCTCCCCTGAGTATGGTCACCATTGCAAATTTTATGTTGGGCGCAAAGGAATCGGTGTATATTACGTTTACCTGCAGGGACACTGGGTTTGACGCCTGATAAATCAATCGTTCACTTTTTCTTTTGGATAGACCTCTTTCCTCCATGTCTAATTCTTTAGCAAACATTTATCCTGCTGTCCGATGTTTTCGATCCTCATTAATAGCAAAAGCTGCGATCATCGTGCGTGACAACAAGGTAGATTAACTCTCCCATATGATTTCGACGTAAGTGTTAGCTCTGGCGTGCAGGAGATACTGTAGGTGGGCCCTTTGCCTCATTGAAAACGCGCCGAGAGCCCTGACTCTGCCGGACGCTTTAACGTGCGCTGCTCGCACTGTAGTCTAGAATCGAACAACGCTACGACTGGTATCCTTGGGGCCATAATTAAGCTCAAAGTAACAGCCCTACATGAATTACAGGAATAAGAATACAAACAAGCGCGGACCAACGGTCGTGGAGTAGGAATCCCGTGGACTTGCTCTACACATGGTAATCAGTTACATGGAGATCGCCCGGCCTTTCAAGATGTCTCGCTCCACGCGGACAATTGAGCGACCCCTTATAGTTTCCGGTTTTCCATATGTGTGTGGCAAAGGATTGAACGCCTTGTCTACACGTAAATATGTGATCGCCCTGGGACTCTTATGCGTAAAACCTGCAAATGCATATGCTTTGCGAATGTTTAATATCTCTTCCCCATGAACCTTGTCTCGAAGGATGGGATCTCGCGTAGCATCGACGGGAACGCCGTTCGCGGGTGCTAGTGGCTGAAACGTCACGCTTCGCAAGAGATCGGACTGTGCAGATGCATTGAGAACGCACCTCAGGAGGAATGTTTGAGTCAAAATGTCTTGTGTCGTCAGGACCGCGAAGCTCGGGAAGGTAGGGTGCAGGAAATTTGCGGATGTTGACCCAATCAATGCCTGTGAACCACGGATGTGACTTGATAACTGAGTTAGCTCGTTTCTCATACTCAGATGGACATTCTACTTTGATATATTTTGCTCCATCGACACCATTTGATCTGCTGCCATGAGCGATGAAACCTCTTCGCCTGGCATGTACGATGAGGGCGTCTGGTCTGATCAACGATGATGCTCGTGAACCAAGGCGATCTTCCGGTTCGCATAATAATTGCTGCATGAGGTTCACACCTTCATGGGAGACCCGGGGTCGTAATGGAAACTTCAGCGACTGTTTCCAGTTCAAAATCTTCTGCCGAGTGGCATGCCTCTATCCCGACCCATCAGCGGTGTCGTCAGTATTACACACGCAGTGAAGGTCTTTACCGAATTGCTAACAAATGGTGGATACCTAAAAGGCAAGGTTTGCTTCCTTGTTTCACTTGGAAAAGTCTGGACAAACCCAAATAAGCATTCAAACATAATAACACCCAAACTCCACCAATCACAAGAATATGAGTAGCCGTTTCCACGGATTACCTCAGGCGACACTGTTAATCGCAAATGTCGCAGTAGGTCAGTGATTGCGGAGTTTGTGAAAAATCTCACTGTACGAGTTCGTTCCACATCTTGTAATATTGAATGGAGCTTAGCTTTTTACTGAAAATGACAACTTACACTGAATAAGCCAGCTTGCATCAAGTTAAATCAAGATCGAAAATTACGTAGGACAGGATGCAAACCTTTCTTCTGTTTTTCTCTCGCCAAGTGAAAATGCCGTCTTGGCCAGATCCATCTCCCATCAATGCTTCAATTTCTTTGCGTTTCAGACGGTTCGATTTCCTTCCATCTGTGATGCGGTTACCGTCTTCCAGATCAATTCCATGCTTATGCAAAAGTTGTAGACGTTGCTGCTCATAATCTGCAAGAATGATCAATAGGTCACGTGGAAAGCATACTAACCCACATGAAGTATCATGTGCCCAATGGAGATCGGTTCTGTGAGATAATGCATAAGATAAACACGTTATCTCATGAATCATAATCACACACGCCAAACCGAAGTCGCTAAGTTTAATGTGCCCTTCCGGGCCAAAAAGGAAGTTCTAAGTATCCCAGGCAACGTTGAGAGTGACAAAGGATGAGCATAACGTTAGATTTACTCACGTCAGGTTTAATATCTCTATGAATAAACCCATGTTTATGGCAAGATTCGATAGCTAATACCATCTGTCTCATGAACTTGAGTTTATCTTGATCCAGAATATTTCAAGATTCCTACCTCGGCGACATAGAAACGTGCAAAGTCCTCGTCGAAGACATCTTTCTCAATAAGGAGATTAAGTAGGTCTCCGCCGCCCATATATTCGAGTACCTAGATTAATTGATAATGGAAATGAAATTGATATGGATTAGATACAAGTGGAGATTGTGTTATCGATACTGACCAGATACAAATGATCACGGTCTTGAAAACTATAGTACAGTTTCACTATCCAATCGGCATTGGGCATGCCAGACATCGACGCAGCTTTCAGTATGTCACGTTCAGCGCGGATATGACCTTCTTGACCATTACGCAACATATCCGCTTTTCGGAGCTATTGATAGGCATCAGGGCAAGGGTCTCTGTGGGAATTACCAATTCCTACCTGCTTCATAGCAAATAGATTGCCGCTAGGTTTTTCTCTTACCAGCGAAACAACGCCGAATGCACCTACATGGCTTTGAACAGAACGTTCGCACTCGTAAGTTGCGTGAACAAACCGTGTCCGATTGTCTTAAGCTTGACGAAGGCATTGACGTCGACCTTGTTCCTGCGTTCGCGTAAGTAATCAGATTCATTTTGCCGCCATCGGTGTCGCAATAAGTCTTTCTGTTCGCATGTCAAATTCATTTCCATTATATCTTTTTCCATAGCTAGTCGTCTTTGTTCTCGGGATGGAGGTTGCCGAAGGATGACAAAATACAAGTTCTCAAAGTAGATCTGAGCTGCTACAGCTTTCTCGAGGGTTGCTAATGAAGGTACTATCTTCCTGGGAGTATTCCCCGGTAATACCGCTGCGGATTCGATCTCTTGTTCTTCTAAATGCGGGTTCAATGACATTCCTAGTTGAGGTTGCGCCGGAAGTTCGGGCAAACCTTCTTGAATCGGCCCAATGCAGGCGTTTTCCTTGGCAGCTGTCGTGAGAGTAGACGACGTGGTTGGGCTTATACTATTGACGAGACGGAGTTCCCCAATGCCATTGAAAGCAGTATTACTGCCTGAAGAAGGCCGCAACGTATTTACAACGGCTCTGGCCTGATTCACCTGCCGAATGCGTTGTTTGATAGGGTCACCCCGTTTAGGCTCTTGCCTTTTCATGAGAGGATAGGATACATTGAGACGCGGAATCTCTGACCTCCAAGCTTCCCCATGCCATCTGGGCCCCAACGGGTCAGGAGGGCCTCCAATTGATACGCATCAGATGCATGTACCAAGTGACTGAGAAAGTCTGAGCACGGAACTCAAATTCTGAAAGGCAACCTACACAACGCCAGTGGGCTTCGAAACCATGTCCTTGCTGACTCTGCGTCCCTTGCGGGGGGCGGGTGTGGTGGTACCTGTAGCTATGGGTGCTATGCCCTCGTATAAAGGACCGACGACGTGCTCTGAAGGAGCAGCGTTCCGCAAGAAACGAGATGGTAAATGTGTGGGTATCATTGCCAAGAGGTCATAAAGTCCTTGGTGCAGAAGAGTGACGATAACAGTGGTCTCGTCCTGCAGGAGCTCAAGCATCATAAGATTAGAAAGGCCTGGATATGGATGAGAAAAAAAAGATGGATTTTCGAAGAGATCAAGAGGCCTGTGGTTAGACACTAGTCTCGCATCCATGGGCTGCCGTGGAGGTCAGCGTTGAAGCTGTCGACCCAAGCCCACAACTTGACGGAGACAAATATGGAAGCATGATATCATCTCAACAGAAACCAAACAAATGCAATCAAAACGGCGCGTAACAGTAAACATGCTCCTTGGATTATCGCTGTACGTACATCAGTGCCTCATGACCTTATCATGATTTCATCCGGTTCAGACTGCCCTAGGACTGCTAGTCCCGACGTTTCGAGTTGGTTCTACCCTAAACGTCAAGACCCGATCGCCTTTGGGCTGTAAGAGCAGGGTCTTAACCCTAAAGTCGCAACTCCTTCACACATTGTCAGTGGTCGCAAAAGGATAGTACGTACATCCAGGCCATGCTCACCATTCATAGGTGGAGAAGACTCCGGTTTGGTGGGAACTCGATCCTTTGAATCATTAGTTGAACCCTGTTGACATGAGGCACTTTAATCTGGATCCACCAGTTATTAAAGACAATGCTAAGTCCGCGTGGCGAAAGTGCAGTGACACTGTTTTCTCTCTCGTTTTCTCCCATTTACCCTGTTCGGTGCATTGGCCGTGACAGACAAACGGCGGAAGAGTAGGCCCGAGGCGCTTGTAAGTCTCTCCACGACCGGTAACAATAAAGTTCACCATCTTTGTTTATCTATTCCTGCGCGCAGGAACGCAGACCTTGGCACTCGACAGCAGCACACAGCCCACATCCAGCACCTACGCTTGTCTCGCGCGACTCTGGATTGCTCGCGGTGATTCATAATACCATCAGCAGCCCTTGCTTATTCGGTCTTCACTCCTCGTGTATGCCTGTCGCTCGTCTCGAGCTGGGGCAGCTTTTGCGTATTCACGATATACTGACTCTTTCACCTCGTGTTTGTCCATACTTATATTCTGAGCCCGCTCCCCCATTTCCGCCAAAATTAATATTCCTTCCTTCTCTCTTCTAATAACTATCTGCCTTCACTAATATGTCGACGAGCTCGAGGGAAAACCGCGTTATTGCTAGCATAGCAAAGCCTCGTAGAACTCCCCCAGGGGACGTACAGGGTAGTGTTTTTTTTACGGGACAGGGTGGGCGAACTGTGCTGCCTCCTCTTTCTTCAGCTTTTCCAACCTCACGTTTTCCAGGTCTGTTATTCTCATGTGCTGTATATTTGCAACGCACTCAATATGCCATTCGTATATAGTGCCCAACACATATACCACTCCATATACGCAACCTAGGTCATCTCAAGGAAGGTACGACATTAACCCTCAGGCGTTTTATGGTCCATGGCCATCCGGCAGTACATGTATGAAATTTCATGATTATTGTCCAAAGCTGCCACATTAAAATATCTCTTATGCAGCGCCCCAGCTCTCGGCTGCATACCCTAATTATGAACCTACTGAGCGCTATTCTACGTTGTCAAATTATACAACAACAGCCTATCCTTCCCGAACATCATCACCCGTAGGCGTAAGCCCTGATAGCCCCGGGGAGTCTCGAAGACTACCTCCAATCCCTCCCACAAACGTTGAACGATGGCCAACTAATTACGTCCCCACGTCTAACTATCAACCTGGAACCCGTTCCCCTACCACATATTCTGTATATCCAACCTATCCAGTCAACAGCCAGACGAATGCCTATTCTTATCCTATTCATCCACAAGAACATTCCGCACAACCCTCGTTGACAACCATGACAACTGCCTCACCCACCACGGTTTACGGCGAATTGGACGCTCAGCGACCTGAGCCGCGGTCTGGCTCTCCTTATAACAGAAGTACAACTAACGCCCAGCAGCCTAATTTACCGGCTGCTCCCTCCCCACAAGCCAACACGGCTGAGGAGCCTACAATCAAGAAAAAGCGTAAGCGCGCGGACGCCAACCAACTCAAAGTCCTAAATGAGACTTACGCTAGAACTGCTTTTCCATCCACGGAAGAACGGTTAGCATTAGCCAAAGCCTTGGACATGTCCCCAAGGAGTGTTCAAATTTGGTACGACCACCTGTTTCTTTAGTACTATCGTTGACTTGAAGAAAACAGGTTCCAGAACAAAAGGCAGTCTATGCGACAGACTAATCGCCAATCGTCATCTGTTGTCTCTACAAGCCATCACTCGTTTACTGTTAGCTCGCAAGGAGAATCGTTCATGAGTGACATGGGTAGCTCGTCTTCGCCCTACGATACTAGCGGCCCTGTGACCATGACGGATGTAACGTACTTGACAGCTGCTCCTCAAGAGACGTCCCGTACCCATAATCCGCATACGCCTTCGTCACATCAACGTATTCGAGGTCCAGAAGACTCTGACTCCCGAAAATGGCCCCGCGGGTACTGAATCGGCTGTTTATTGCTTTGGAAGCACAACGACCTAGTTACATCCGCGCCTCTTAACTCCTATTATTCACGTAGATTCGTGTCACGGCTGCCTAAGTTACTTTGCCATTCATTAATGTTTTAACAGTGATATGTAACTTTGCCGTACTATCCGACTTTGCCAATCTTCATGTATTTTATGTAATTATTGCCGTGCAACTCATTTTCTATGCAACACCAAATTAATTGAATCATGCTGGCGGAATATGAGATCTAAACGTCATATCGATCGTCTCACGTTGGCCGCCCTTGTCCATTTTCTCCATGTAGAATGGCAAAAGAAAGAGATGAAAGATGACCTAACGATCATTCTTATGATCGCAACAAAGTTGGATTATGCTACAGATATGAGTCGACATAGCGCTCACTAAACGGCAACACTGGAACCGATTTTCCTCATACGACCACCCTGACTTGAGTCAGACTTGGCCGTTACTCATATATTCATGCCCGACGAATCGTCGCTCGTCTTCGGCATTTCCTCTGAATAAATGAGTTAGGTTACTATCGGCACTTGCCTCAGCCGTTTTTCGTTGCACAGAAAACACATTTTTTCCGCAGCTAGTCAAAATGACAGCCTATTCTCAGGCCGCCGTATATATTGCTCCATCGCACGCTCCAGGAATACGGGCAAGACCATTGGTAGAAGTCTGATCGGTTCCTGTACAAGTAGTCTGAAACTCTAGAACAAATAAGGAAAACCCACGGGCAACTTGTAAATTATGGGGCCGTACTGCACCGCACATGGTCAATAACATCATTAATAATACTCTGTGTTTACTCCCATGTCAGTTTTAACGGGCCGCTAAATATATTAAACACCAAAAACGAAAACAACACTCACATATCGACCAAGAGCTAGTAAGGCAGGCATTATTTCCACCTGCAAGTTGCCTCATCGGTATTTTGATACACATAACCCGAAAAAAAATTTGGCCGAGGCCATTGACATGTGTCTGCTCCTGAATTATTAGCTGTACATTTTTGCACGGCCAGATTGTATCTAGACGTGATTCATCTGCCAGTTTGCATCGTCAGTCACAACGTTCATTGCAAGAAGCCATATTAGTCCAAAGGCGACCCTGACGGTCCGTGGGGAAAAAGCTTTTTTTAAAACGGTGCGAAGAGGGCCATATGCAGGCAAGTCATGCACTGCTGAGGCGTGTCAAACCGCGCCTGTTCTGGTTAGGGCAGTTATGTTAGCTCCATCAGAACTTTCGCAGCTGGCGTTGCGTCGAGGGCACTTGCAAGGGAGAATCAGGATCGTTTGCGGTGACTGGAATGTTTCCTTCAAGCCGTTCTACATGCCCCGATGGCTTGGAGCGCCCCCTGACTTTCCTGCCTCAGGTTTGCATGTCTGGGGCGACATTGGCGTGAGGGTTCGGTTCGCATCAGGGTCCCTGATGTCAAAAGATTCAGCCGGGGTAGATTTGCCCGTAAGGGCTCACTTTGGGGCCGAGTAAGAAAGAGGGAGGTAGTTTAAGATTGCATGGCTTCTGGGTCTGTAAACAGAGAAATCGTTTGCGACAGATATAAGAAGTCTTCTGAAGCTCTGGAGCCTTATGGCTGCTGGATGGAAAACAGGCTTGCAAGAGATGAAAAACTTTGGTTCGCCAATGAAGCACATACGCTATACCTCAGGTTGATGCATTTGATGTCCGACACGCTGCAATGGGTCATGCAACAGTGTTGAAATAATATGAAGCACCTGTAAATCTCGAGCAGCCTGCCTAAAGCCTTTTCCCTCACCTTTCAACACACCAACTTGAAGCTCCAAACGTTCGGTACCAAGAAAATAAAAATATGGGTTCTCTTTCTTTCGATTCATTACGTAAACGATAGAACCGAGGTTTCGTTTACTGCTGCAGCTTGCACTCTGCTACGCGATTTAAACCCTGTTCTTCTGCAGTCATGCCAAGAACGACTACATCCAATGCCCAAGATAAACGATGTACTTTGCGCTGGAGAAGGGTTTTTAACAGAGCCGTCTGACACCTTGCTAACTCGATTTCCCCCAGCTCTCTCCGGTACGCCTATCGCGATGCATTGGCAGACGAAGAACCTACTAATTTCTTCTTCTCAAGATGGATAGAAATGTCATGATTGCTGCTCTGGCTGCTGCTCTTGTCGGCGTTTTCGTTGGGGCCATCATCATGATTGCGTTTTTTGCGTTTTGGCGTCGATCATACCGTCGTCGTGAATTGCCTGAATTTGCTTTTATAACCACTCCAAGGATTCGAGGAAAGTCGTATGCTGGCTGGAAAAGTCCTAGCTCTCAATCCATTTCGTTACACTCTCCTTCCTCTACCCTAAAAAAGAAAATCAGCGAACCAATGCTGTTGAAGAATTTTGAGGGCAAAGGAGTCATCCTTCCACCTCATATCTCAGAAATGCTAGGAATCTCTTCTAAACAGGCTTGTTCAAAAATCCCACCTCTTCTCTCTCTCGACTCTACTACTACTCTCCGGGAACTGTCAGTCGAATCAGAGATAGACGAAACAAGTAGGCAACCAGGAGTCCCGATGCTTTTACGCCAACCGAGAAAATCAGCGCGTAGCTTGCGGCGTGGATTCGGATCCATCCATTCAATTGCATCCGCTGAATCCACGTACTCGGAAGCTTCGGCTCCATCCGTGTTCATCAGTGCAGCTCCATATATTCCTCCAGAATCTTCGCTTGTACTTTCAGCTCCGTGTCACGGAAGGACTTTCGAATTAGTTCCTGTATACAAGAGCGAGCAGCCAGATACACGTTTGACTCCTTCTGCTGCTGTATTGGCTGACGCTTCCGCAGCCGTACTCGACCAGGTTCGTCATTAACGATGGTTATTCGGACATTGTTCTGACTATATCCAGTCGAGGAAGGAAAACTCGCATTTCTCACCTCCAGGCCTTTCAGGTCACTACCGACCTCTAAATATTGGACCACCTCATCAAGTCCCACTAGACCATGCATCACGTTCCAAGGAGTCGACTTCTCCACTGCCGGATATTCCTCCTCGCTCACCTTTGCGATGGAAATCCGTCCCGAACTTAAAATGAAAAAGGATATATGCAGAAAATGATATATATTATTGGTAGGATACTCGCACAATAGATACACATACATCTGAATTATGGCGTAGTCAATCGTCAGTCAATTTCAGGATAATCTACCTTATCATATAGACGTAAAGTTTCGTTCCAATCTCTTTTTCTTCGTCTTTTAATCGAGAAATATCCAACACGGCTCTCCCATGGTCCTCTTACCCTTCCCTTTTCTGTGCCGCCAGCGGACATGAAATATCTCTCCGGATCATCTGGTAAACCGAGAGTTTCGATTGCCAAGTTCATAACTTGGCCGTGGAGATCTTGTCGTTTTGCGTGCATATTTTTCAAAGCCACCTCCCCCACATACAATATGCGAAGAAGCGATAAAAATGCCCTGAACGACGAAACGGCGTCTTCAAACCATCTTAGACTAATCCACATGAGCGCAGGGACAGACAAAACTCCAGTAAGAGTGATGTCATAACGCCACATGAATAAAGTGGACGTGAGCCAAACGCATATGCCTGATATTAGACCGTACGTGAGCTTATATTGTGCAATCTCGTCGTATGTGTCGAATATTGGCCCCGTCTTGGTGAAATTGTGCACTGCAATGAACGTGGTGACAAATATGGGCAGCCACAATATAAGTCCTGGAAGTGATAAAGTGAAAAGCACGAGGGTCCATATGAATCGGACGAATAATCGAGAGATAATAGTTTGTCTTGACAATGGTCGCCGGATGCGATCATCTTTAATCCCCCAAGAAGCTAACCGATCTTGATAATTCTGCTCATGAGCAACAAAATAAATAAATAGTTCTCAAATTAATCAAAAGGACAGTGCACACCTTCAAGTCATCACGTAACTGGGCAATCTGAGAAATGGGGCCAGAGTCCTCAGCTGCAACGGTCTCAGAGGTGTAGGAGTTCGGGTCGATAGCTTTGAATGATTCCAGGAACACTCGAATTACCCTGATATGATCGCCAAGAGTCATAAAAGTCCCAAGAGGGGCATACATGCGTGCCGCTAGTTTAGCTATACGAATTAATGCCCAACTTGGGGAATCAATGGTCCCAGAGCTGATAATTTGGTGCATCCTTGCAGTCAGAGCCCGAATGTCTTTGAAGTCGACTGGGTCCACCAGTTCGGGATTGTCCTACAATGGCTCAATAATATGATACTGATACTAATCTGCAGCAGATACTTACCCTTGGATTAAATGTCATCGAGGGATGAAACGTGACTAGAACATCTGACCTGAAATGCTGTCGGTGCCTACGATACAAATTAGAAGAACCACCAACAAATGACAAATGAGAAGAGAGAGGTCCTACATGTAGGTAATTGAACAGTTCAAAATAGAAATTTCGAAGTTTGGATTGTCTCTATTTCTGGATAGTACGTCTGCAACCAAACGGGCAACTGACTTGCTATGAATAGGCGTTAGCAAAGCGGAAAGCCAGCTCACCTCCCGTTTTCAAAGGCGCTATTGTTGGGTGGTATCTGCTGATGCCCTCTGGAAAGAGACAGATGGCATCGCCAATCTCGAGGGCCTGACCCGCTGTTAAAGAAAATCGCAAAACAGCGTATGCAATGCACCTCGATCAGCTTTGTCATGGCTTCTGTGTTGTCTATTTCGTGGTCGGGGAAGTCTTTACGCCGCTGAAGAGGGATCGTTCCGGCCGACTCAATTAGCCAACTCGTGAATGTCTTGTGACCGAATTGCGTAGACTTGGCTGTTAACCGCAACATGTTACGCTCCTAGTCGAAGCTGAGCGCAAACAGCATAACTAATATGCAATTCCATGCCTTGGGAGGTATGGAGGTAACCAAAAGTCTGCCAGTGGTAGCTTCAGTAAAATAGGTAATAACAGGAGAAATATTTACTGACAGCGCATCTGTCAACGAGTTGCTATGATTTGCGCACACGATACTGGCACAGATTGAGCCTTCTAGGAGTGTGGGATGGTATGGCATCTCACCATGGTTTTCCTGTTTCTGGAATCAAATGTGTGTTTTCGACCACTATAGTTCCGTAGAAAATCTTGAGGACGAATCTAAACAAAAGTCTAAGATTGGATTGAGCAGCAGTTATGTCTTTTTGGCTTGTGATTTACCTTATAAAGATGTATGACCAGGACGTCGGGGAGCCTGTGAGCCTCACAGGCATGGTTCGAGTGATGCTTGCCGCTGACTAAGCAAGAAGTTCTGATAATCCAATATCAGCTATGGAAGAAAGCCTGTCTAAAATACGACCGCATATCTCCTCCTCACTTCTGCACCAGAAACAGCCCGCAATTCTTTTGGTTGCACTCGAGTCCACTCTCAAAGAGCAAAATACGGATTCATCCCCAACCGCGTACTTTGCCGCACTGTTGACAACCCTAGATGGCACGGTCCACGAAGGCAACACTGGTCTTGGGGAAGGGGACATTCTCCCCGCGGAACTTTATCTCTTGGCATTGGTCCTACCTTTTGTTTCTCCTCCAGTCGTCCGATCACGCCTAAATGCGCTTCTGTCCCTCACAAGCCCACTGTTTCCTGTTCTCTCCACGCATGCTCCTCCATTGCGTTCGCAGCTTTCAATATATCAAACTATTTTCAAGTTATTGGACAAATCTCAGCTTGAATTACAGGGAGTCCGACAGTCCTTTGCATCAATACTACAGCTGTGCATGGATCCACGGCCCAAAGTCCGTAAAAAAGCTTCAGATGTCGTGAGAGATGTGCTTGCTGCCCCACCTTCTCCGCTCTTGTGCCATCCCTATGCAGAGCGAGTTGTGGACTGGGTCAAGCGCGTACTTGTCGAGGTTAATGCTAGTCCTCTTGCTAAAGCAAAGCATGGTAAACCCTCAGATGGTTTTGGTCCTGATACTGCGATCCATGCCCTCGCTTTTTTGCGTCCTATTCTTCCAAACCTTCCAGCAGCAGTGAGTTTTTCCAGGACTCTATCTAAACAAAAAAGCCTAACATAACCCCTCAGTCTCTACCTGCCATTACATCACTGCTTCTGTCTCTGCCGCGTCTCGGCAATCCATATCTATCTCATTCCGCATATTCCGTCTTATCCGATCTCTTCACATTGGCTGCTGTCGATACTTCCAATAATGTTGGTAATCAAATTCCAGGGGTGTTGAATGTCGTCCTTGCGACACCGCCTCCCAAGTCAGACACAACTTTGTCACCTGCTTGGGTGCAAGTTCTTGGAGATTCAATGGTAGCATTCAACAGTTCAAGCCCTGATTCCTGTTCAATTGAACTGGGCAAAGTGTGGAAAGCTGTATGGAATTATCTTGATTCAAGTGATGCTCCGACGCGAAAGGCTGTTGTAAAAGCTATCGAATGCTTATGTCGCTGTTTTACACCTTCGATGATCACCTCTGCCGTTACCGACAAGAGCGATACGTCAACTCTGCGGAAGCTCGTAATACAAGTGGAGAAGGCTCTCAATTCATTGACTTACACTCGAGCCATACCTGAGGTCATCGAGATCATTGCAAGTATGGTGATAAACCTGTCTTACAAACCGGGAGGCCACGGAAGTAGCACTGCTGCTGAATCTCTTCTTCTTCCTCTGATAGTAAAAATCGGCGAAATGAGATCTTCAAAAGGCTTTGAACATAAAGAAAAAGCTGATGCAACCTTGGCTGCAGCTATGCGAATTCTTGGACCAGAAGTCTTGCTGCAATCCCTGCCACTCAACCTGGAACCCGCTGACCGGTGATTAGTTTCTTCACTATATATGGTTTTTCTAACCAAAAGAAGTAGACATGCAGGCCGGGAACCTCGAGCTTATCTTCTTCCCCTTCTCTCACAGCCGCATCCATCTCCCCTCCGCCATTTTGTATCGTACTTTGTCCCCCTCAGCGAACGCATGTTTGACCAGCAACAAAAAGCTGAGAAGGACGGAAGATACTCTGAGGCTAAAGTTTGGGCTGTGCTGATTGCACAAATATGGGCGGGCTTTGCCGGTTATTGCTCTGCATCCCCCGACCTTCAAGAGGTGAGCGATTTCTCTCAGATTGAAATGGGCAACTGATTGGTGTAGTCTATGACTCCTGCATTTTCGCAACTTATATCTGAAATTTTGTACACTCAAACCGAGCTCCGACCAGCCGTCTTGAAGGCGCTCAAGATCATGGTTGAGTCCAATGTATCGTTAGCAACGCCTGACGGCAGAGAGGACAATTTAGTTTCCAAAAGAAAAACATCTGTGCCAGAGGCAAACGCCAACATTACTTTCTTGCGTACTCAATCTGAAAGTTGGCTAGCAGTCTTAGGCAATGTATTTAGTAATGTGAACAAGGATTCTCGAGGTATGGTTGGTGATGTCATTGGCGTCTGGGCGTCTATCATGGGACAACCAGTGAGTGTAACTGTTCCTTGGGCTCGATGGCCTGCTCCATGTAACTCAGGAATTAAGTAAAGCCTACAAAAAACTCGTCGGTGTATTCAAAGCAAATTTGGCCAATCCAAATGGTAAAGGAAATGTGGAATCGGGAAGCATTGCATCAATGACGCAGGATATCCTGATTCTACTCCTGCCATACTTGTCCTTGGAAGATGCCAGCTCTCTCTTCCACCTTTGCCTGTCGGACAATGTTCTTTTCTCAGATGATAACGGTGTTCAGAAGCGTGGCTACAAGATGTTGTCTAAACTTGCGGCGAGTGGAAAAGTGCCCATCACAGATGTACCGATACTTTTCAAACGGCTTGACGAAGTTTTAGAGAGCAGTTCATCAGCTGCAAAGAAAGTAGGTTTATATAGGCATATGCAAATTCTGCTTCTCTAAAATAAGAATCTCAGGACCGCTTCAACTTCATGACGGCTCTTGTGCCTTTCATTCCATCGGATTCGTTGCATATCATACCTTCAATTATACCCGAAACGGTATTAGGTACGAAGGAACCGTCTGAGAAGGCTCGTGCGGAGGCCTTTGACCTCATCGTGGCAATGGGTAAAAGAATGAGTGAAGGAGGCATCGTAAAGAGGAGTCTAGTAGACGGGATGGATGATGATAATGCTCTCGCTGATGGTATTTATACTTTCTCTACGGTAGTAAAACTAAATCCCATTATTGCATCAATAGTGATGGCCAGTATTGACGAGTTCATGACAATGATAGCTGGGGGTTTGGCAGGAGCAAGCCCACATATGATTAGCGCAACAGTGACTGCCATTTCACGCCTTGTTTTTGAGTTCAAAGGTGGATCATATATATTTTCAATGCCATTTATTTCGCTAACTGGTAAATAGGCCAACTTTCCCATACTATGCATAATGAAATTCTATCGACGATGCTTGTATTCCTCTCTTCTGCTAACAGGGAGATTGTCAAGTCTGTACTTGGTTTCATGAAGCTTGCTATTCATACACTTCCCATGGAGCTATTACAACCCCGCCTCGACGAGTTGGTTCCGGCATTACTGAAATGGTCTCATGATCACCGAAATCACTTCAAAGTGAAAGTTCAGCATATTTTTGAACGGATGTTGAGGCGTTTCAGATACGAGGAGATATACGAGAGTGCGGGAGACAGTGAAGCAGCCAAGGTTATCGTAAATATCAAGAAACGGAAGGATAAGGCAAAACGCAAGAAAGCTATGGCCAAAGAGGATGAGGAAGACGGCGATGAAGCGAGTCTTTTTTTATTTCGTGAAAGTCAGTGAACTGATTCATGTCTACAGGTACAGTCCATTAAGCAGACGACTGGTGATGCATTTGAAGACGTGCTCTATGGCAGTGAGAGTGAAGTAGGGAGCGACGACAATAAAACAAATGCACCCAAGAAGACCGCTGAATATGGAGTTCGTATTCGCGTCGATGATGACGAACCGATGGATCTACTATCCGGATCTGCTTCCCGGGTGATGAGTGAGCATTCCGGTAGCAATGACTACTTTAATGACTAATGTTATGAAGGTGTATCATCCAATCGACGACGTAAACCTGGTCAAGACGCCGCGCACTTCAAAACAGATGAAGAGACGGGGAAGATGCACATAGATGAAACCGGAGAAGACGAAGACGCGGAAGAGAAGGCAGATGTTGAAGGGAATGCTTATCGCGAAACTCTCACCTCCGTGGATGGATTCACACGTGGCAGAAACGGGCGTGTCAAGTTTAACAAGGACACTAAGAAGCGTCGAAGAGAGGAGAACCTTGACGGGGACGTTGAGATGGAAGATGGGACGAGTCCGAAGAAAAGTCAAAAGAAAACTGCGACACCAAAGTTTGGACATGCCTTCAAGGCAAAGGTGAGAGGATAGTTCAAATATCGGTCCTCTGTTAACCATGCGGAGCAGAAGGCTAGTGGTGATATAAAAAAGGGCGGCATGGAACCATTTGCATATCTGTCATTGGGAGATGCGGCCAAAAAGAAGGGACGAGGCCAAAAAATAGGCATTACTGGAAAACGGTAATTACGGTGTATCAAGTACATTGCCACAATATCTTCATTGCCCCCTCATCCATACAATGTTTGTTCTGGAGGTGTACCAAATAGACCCTGCTCCCAGCTACGCGGGTGTTTCCATTCTGATATAGCAGAGTCGAGATCGAGAACTTTGGACACGACGGAAGCCAAAAGATGGGCATCTCCTCTATTGTCACCTTCGAAAACGAATTGTAAAAGAGCAGCAGTTGGTATTGTTTGGACCTCGGAGAGAATTCGTCGCGTTAGCCCACCGCCAGGAATGAATGGAATACGCGCAGCTCCATCACCTGTTTGAGGATGCTGGGATACGGGAGAGGTGTAGGCAGGAATCGGTAAAGAATCCAGCCTCTGCAACGGAGAAGATGTCAAAGAGATACCTGTTTGGATCTGATATGTTGGGGTGCTTTGAAGAGAGATAAGAGTCATGGCGTTGCTTGTACAAGGAGAGAGCGTACATCATCTGAGAGTCCGTCCGGTTCGAGACATCGACTCCCGAGAGAAACAGCACAGCGCTTACGCCAGAACCCTTGATAAAATTAAGAATGGCGTCTACAAACTCTTGCTTGTGCGACTTGCCGCAAGGAGTTGAGATGAATAGTCATAATTGGGTCATGAGTGACTTGCCTTTAAAACGGGAGAGCGCTGCTGGATAACAGCTAGATTGACGTTATCCTGAGTGTAGACTGGAAGCTTTGGTATAGGTTAGAGATAGGGCGCATATTGCATGAACACCGACGTTCGAAAGGGGTGGTAATCCCTGGTTCTCCGTCGTCCCTGCCTCCTGCTATAGGTATGAAATAGCTCGGGTCAAGAGTCGCGACATATTTCAGAGATAGGGACATTATGAGCAGGTCAACAGCTAGTTGCGAGACATTTGCGGTAGAGACAATAGGCTATATGATATGGATTAATCACAGTTGCTGCGCGATTGATAGGACGGCTAACGATGACGAGAACCTTGCCCTCAATGTTAGAGTTGCGCTCAGAATGACGGTACACGATACCCATAACGTAGTTACGTAAGCAAACGCCTGGCGAGACTAATGGTTAATGATTAATGATCATTTACTGCTTCAATTTCTCTATTAGCTCCGGCACAACTTTGAAAAGATCGTCAACGAGGCCGACGTCAGCTACTTGGAATATGGGTGCATCTGGATCCTGGAGATGGTCGTAAGACAGTGAAAAAACTCGTTTATACGTTCACATACCTTATTGATGGCCACGATTAATTTTGAATCTTTCATTCCTGCCAAGTGCTGGATAGCTCCGGATATACCGAGAGCCATGTACAACTCCGGTGCAACAACCTTGCCTGTCTGGCCTACTTGCAGTGAATTATCTGCATATCCTGCATCTACGGCTGCTCGCGAAGCTCCGACTGCTGCGCCCAGCACATCTGCAAGAGGAAACATCGTTGCCGTAAAGGTATCCTTGTCCTTCAATGCTCGTCCACCGGAAACGACTCTAGAGGCAACTCCAAGATCAGGACGGTCAGATTTTGCAAGGGTCGTCTTAATATGTTCAGTTAGAGTCTGTGAGACCTCAACCGGGTCAACTGCTTTCACATCCACCGTGACCGACGAATCCTGGTCTGCTGCTTGGAAAGCGGTCCCGCGGACGGTGAAGAACTTGATAGGAACGGAGGACGGCACACGAACAGTTGCAATTGCATTACCGGCATAGATTGGGCGAGTGAATGTGGTACTATTGGAGGCCTCGTCGTGCTCGAGTGACGTAACATCCGAAACGGCTGGAACATCGAGGCGTGCTGCGACACGCGGCAAAAGCGACTTGGATAATGAGGAGGTTGAGGATACTACGTGAGTAAAAGGTGATGTGCCTGAAAGTAGTTCCTCGAAAAGGGGACTGAGGGTTTCAGGGAGTGGTTCGGTATACTGCCGGGATGTTGAGTGCAGGATTGTATTGAGACCCTTGAAACTAAAGTTACTGTCACTTGGAAAGAACTGTAATTGAATTGCAACGAGCGTACTTCTTTGCGGCTTCTACTGTGTTCGAAACGTGTTCTGGGCCACCCACAATGAGTCCGGTAACTTGACCACCAAGCTTTGTTGCTGCGGTCAAGGCTGACAGAGAGCCAGAGACGATGGTACCATTGTTGTGCTCTAGGAATACCAATGCGTGGGGCGACGAGGCGTATGATCTGGAGAATGCTAGGGCTCGGTTGCGGACGACTGTCCTTGCTTGTAACATCTTGGGCTGACCGGCTCACCCGGGTTCGGGGCCCTTGCCAGAAGGCCGTGTTTCCCACGATGTGCCATCAGTGGCGTCATGAGTATATAAGCTCAATGCTGCGCGCGATGCTCCCTCGCTCGAACATCCATGTCTAAGCCTCAGTGTCATTACCAGTACAAACCCAGTGGTTGTCGGAGAAGTAACTGTACCTTCTCCCACAACGCCCCTGGGGCTGGCACTAGTAGCGACCTCCGACCGAGCCCTCCTCCTACAAGCAATCAGACGTCCGCGGTCCCCAAACGGGTCTGCAAATTTTATGTGAATGGTCGGTGTGACAAAAATCCTTGTCAATTTGCCCACACTAGGCCATCTGCTCGCCCATCTGCACCCGATGCTCTTTTTCCATTCCTAACTGATAAAGGGCTAGCTAAAGTTACAGGCGCCAGTGATACTGATTCTTTGTCGCCGAAACCTGCTGATATCCTGACACCCGGCGAAGTACATCATCGAATGAAGAGGTTTCTTGCAGACGACTTTCATTTCAATAAGACATTCGATGTCTACTCTTTCTTGATTCTATTCAATAGTGCCATCTCCACGAATCCAACATGGGTATGCTGCATTTTTTTACAATTTACTTTATTGTCCCGCTTATCTCGCCACTCAAGACACACGACGACGGCCAGGTGCGTAGTTCCTAACTGTGGTTTATATCAGCTATAAAAAAACCGCAAATTTAGACGTTTCTAATGGACGTGACTAGGGCACGTACCGTACCCCTTGATCACAGTAGTCTACTAAATAGAGCAAGCAGGAGACGAGTTTACTTAGATTGTCTGAAGTACTTCGTTGGACTCAAGTTTCCCCATTGGCTGGATCAAACTCGCAAATCCTATCGTTTCAGCGAGCATGGATTCCCTTCCTGCGTGTAAGTGTCCTGACCTCAAAGCGATCCATGTCTCAAGGTTTCTAGTTTTTATCGTCCGACTTTGTTGTTAAAAGCACTTTGCACCAACACGTTAAGTATGACTATTGATTTGCAAGTCCACGCTGGCGATCTGATGATGCAACTCCGTAGCGCCTTGTACTCCATTGTGATGAATGATTTTGAATCTTTCAGCAACACATTGATAACGTCCATGGACGACATGATTTCTCGGGAATCATTTGTGGATCATTTAAGCCCTGCGACAAAGAATTTAATTGGTAGTCAAATTTTTGCCTCCATTTCTGGAGTCATTTTTCAGTGCGGCAAACACAATAGTTGTCAATACTAGCAATCTTACAATAATTAGATGCCTAACCCGCTTCAAGAATGCTGTATCAACACAACCGCAGATTATACAGTTAGTCAAAAAATTGCAGGCATGGTTCAATGCCTGGGTCCAAGGTATCAAGGATGATCCTCCGAAATTTGATATGATGTTTCGAGATAACGTCGCCGCAAGGGACCACATAATATCGCATCTCACTACGAGAGTTCAATCTGTTATAAACATTGTGAACAGAGAAGAAGTACGGAACGAAAGAATCCAGAAGAAAGTTGTGCCAGGTCTATCTCGTAATTTGGCAATGGAAGGCTTAGCTTCAATGCTAAGTATGTCTTTTGATGGCCCTGGTGAACTCTGTTCCACTGGACGCCGCCACGATAACGATGAGATTGAGATAAAGGATGTTCGAATTGCCCCGACACACGACGAACTCATTTGCAAGGCGGAACCATTTTTGCCGGCCAATTTTTACGAAGCGCCACACCATTTGCCCCTGGATAGCATAGAAAGACTATTTGACATCCAATTTAGACTACTGAGAGAAGAACTCACGTACGTCTTCTTCTGCGACTGTCAGCTCAGCTTTTGAAGTTTAACATCAACAGAGCTCCACTAAGATCATCAATCAACCACGTACGAAATGATTTAATGGGCAAATCGACGAAGAACAAGTTAGCCATCATTTTGGATAAGAAGGGTGGAAAATACCGTTCCTTTGACAATGCCGATGACAACGTGATGTTCAACGTTTACACTGGAGTCAGGTTTCATTCAATGACCCCAGATCAACGTGGTCTTTCGGTGAACATCAGTCTCGATACCCCTCCAGGTCGAGCTCGACAAGCTAGTGGGCGTGCACGGGGGATATTCTGGGAACAAATGGGTAGAAAACGGCTGATGCAAGGAGGACTTGTCGCACTTATCTGGTCCCGCAACAATGGTCTGGCAGTTGACGTTCACCTGGGAATAGTCGCCAGTTCTTTGAAGGAGCTGGCCGATTCAGCCAGGTTACGCGAAAACAGTGTTTCATCACGAATCATCTTCTTCGATTCAACAGTAGAATTGCAGGTCTTAAGTGTGTTGAAGTCCCCTCACAAGATAAATGACGATCAAATATTGCTTGTCGAGGCTCCAATAATGTTTGAGGCCATTCGACCTTTTCTCGAGGCTCTAACCGTTGAACCAACAACAATCCCTTTCAAAGAATATTTAGTTCACCGGCCGGATAAATTTTTCGATTCTTGCCCAGTGAAGGCACCACTATACACGACTATCCCACAATTTAAATACCACCTCGAGTGTCTCTTTGATTTGGGAGCTAGAGAAGAAGGTTTTGAGCTTCCGATGGATGTCAATGACCCAAATTCTGTGGAAAATGCCCGAAACGAGTTAAAGAGGGGTAGTCGTTTAGACGCCAGTCAAGTTGATGCAGTAGTGTCTGCCTTGACAAGAGAAGTGGCGCTCATTCAGGGGTGGGTAATTGTTTGGGTCTCCAAGGTGCACCTCATTCACGAATGTACGCAGACCTCCTGGGACGGGAAAGGTTTGTCTTATTTAATTAGCTGAGTGGATGGTTAATTGTGTGGTATTCCTTCGCTAGTCCTATACAGGCGTTGAACTGCTCCGTGTCCTGGTCACTGGGCGCATCCGGCCAATATTAATGATAGCCTTTACCAACCATGCACTGGACCATCTCCTTTCAAGCGTTCTTGACGCTGGAATTACGAAACATGTAGTTCGTCTTGGTTCGCGTTCGGCCGATGAGCGAATATCCCAATACAGCATAGAGGACTTGGAAAGGGCGAGTGACAAGTCTCGATTAAGCAGGAATTTTGGAGCAAACTATCATAAGCTCAGAACTAACCAAGAGGAGCTCATTTCGCTCGTGAAAGATTGTTCTCACAGGAAGGTTGTATCTTCGGATATTACAGCATACATCCAGACACAATATCCAGAGTTACACGAACACATATCCAATCCACCTCCGTGGATCACAACTCTGATGTCATTTTGGTCTCATTCGAAGGAAGAGGAGGGATGGAAAACAACGAGGAGGAAGGGTTCAAGAGAGTCTACTGACTACACGACGTACGGAAGTTGGTTACGTGGAGAGGATCTGGAGTTTTTGAAGACCCGACCCGACCTTCCAGCGACAAATCCTCCCAGTCCAAAGCCTCCCAAAACCTCGAATGCGTTCAATATATTGTCCATTGACAACGTCGAAGATTCCGATACATCAGATTCTTTTAGCGATATGGACTCGGACTCGGACTCGGACTCGGAGCAGGAAGCCGATTGGCAACTATTGAAATTCCCCAGAGTTAAAGAACCAGAGAGGCCAGCATCGCCTGAATCGAATGAATCGGACACATCCATGGCTTACGAGACTCCAGATGAAACCGTACTACACCTCTCGGACATAAAGGACCCTTTGGCTTTCTTTGTCGAACATTCTATGAACGACATCCCAAAGATTCCCACAACAGATCGTCCGTTAGATGATTTACTAGCTCAAGGGTCTATGTGGGATTTATCGTTGAATGAAAGAAAGAGACTAGATCGGTTTTGGCGGGAACGTACTCAAGATGACGTATTCCAAAGCCAATTGCAACAGTTTGAAACCCTGCGCCAAAAAAATAAAGATTTTCTGGAGCTCTATAATGAAGGGAAGGATGAGGTAAGTTGCATTGGGTTGTTTCACAAGTTCGAAAAATCTTGAAATCAAATTAGATTCGGCGGAGTCTTCTGCAGAATGTCGACATTATTGGTTGCACAACTACAGGTAGTGTATTTTCTCACTTTTCACTTTTTCGCCTTTTAGTGAACGTCACGGTGTGAAATAGGCGCCGCAAAATATGCCTCGTTGTTAAGGGTAATACTTACTGTTGCTTTGTCTATCTTGTTATCCGTCTTCATGCTTTCGAAATAGGGTATTGGACCGAGAGTTCTCATCATCGAAGAAGCAGGCCAAGTCATGGAAGCCCATGTTCTAGGAAATCTGGTCCCCTCTATCGAACACCTCATCATGATAGGCGACCCACTACAACTACGTCCAACACTTAACAACTATAGTAAGTTAGCAAATGGTTTACAGAGAAAATTTTCAACTATGCAAACAGAACTCTCGGTTGACAGCCAGCGTGGCAATCGTCTGTATAAGTTTGACATGTCCCTCATGGAACGTCTGTCCAAGTCAGGTTTTCCAATGTCTCGTATCGACATCCAACGGCGCATGCGGCCGGATATATCGCAACTTATCAGGTATTTGTTTATAGTGCAGCATTGACATTTTCTGCAATTGTTCTTCTAGGAACGCGTTATATCCAGGTTTAGAAGACCATGACTTGGTCAAACAATATCCAAACGTCCGCGGATTTGCTCGCAATGTTTTCTTCCTGACACACGAACATCGGGAGAATGATGGGAATGAGGAAGATTCTGCAAGTAAATATAATACATACGAGGTATGAGTATCTACCTTTATACTGACACTGGTTAATGTCTGTTGGGGACAAAAGGTACAAATGATCAAAGACATGGTTATGTACCTTCTGAGGTCAGTGAGACGTTAATCCGTACTAGTGTTGACTCACTCTCACAAGGCAAGGCTGTTATTCACAAGACGGTGACATAGTAGTTCTCTGTGCTTACCTTGGCCAACTGGCCCGGGTCCGAGATGCATTGGCACGGGATGTTGCCATTGTCTTGGATGAACGTGACCAGGAAGACCTGGCAGATCGCGAAGCCGAGGATGAAGTCGAGGAGCTTCGAGTTGAACATATCCAGGTCTCCAAGAGGGTACGATACATAACGTTGGCTTGAATCTCGCATAACTCTTTTCAGGTACGGCTGCGTACTGTGGATAATTATCAAGGAGAAGAGGCGAAGGTTAGAAGTGTTTTGTAGTCGTAGTGTCTGCGGTTTACCTACTGACAGATCGTAATTCTATCCCTGGTCCGGAATGCGGGGATATACGATGACGAGGACCATGGGCGTTTCAAACGCACTATAGGTTTTTTGAAAGTAAGGGACAGTATTTTGAAAGTGATTGATTCTAACTAGTCTGCAGTCGGAAAACAGGACAAATGGTACGGAGTCTCTTGACCTAATCGTGTCAGTAGCCAACTTTTCGTAGTGGCGCTTTCTCGAGCCAAACATGGATTGTTCATATTGGGGAATGCTGCGCAACTCTCCTCCAAGAGCAAAATGTGGGATAGCGTCCTTGAAGAACTCCAACGCAACGGTAATATAGGCGAAGGATTCCCAGTTGCATGTCACCGCCATTCAGATATAATCAACTATGTATCAGAACCAGGGCAATTACCTCGGTTTGCTCCAGATGGTGGGGATAATACTTGTGCGTGTGCTATACATACGGACTAATGATGCGTGCGTACCAGGCGGCTGTTTGCGACCATGTGAATATCGACTAAAATGTGGACATGTCTGTCCTTACAAGGTAAATAAATGTATTAGCTGTACTGGCATTCATTTTCTGACGTATGTTCAGTGCCATCCTGATGATGTTAATCATGTTGCTGTCGTTTGTTCTCAGCCTTGCAGGCGGCTCTGCAATAGAGGTCATCCCTGCTCTAAACAATGTTCTGTAGAATGCGGACAATGTTTACATCCGATCCCACACATCGAATTGCCCTGCGGTCATGTGGCCGATACTGTTCCATGGTCTGTCGAGTTTCTGTCTCACGAATTAGTTCATTGATGATATATTAGTTACATGGTGGAGGATCTCGATTCCTTCAGATGCGACGTTATTGTGACGAAGCAGCTTACGAGTTGTGAACATACCGCTGAGCTCGCGTGTAGTACCGACGTTTCGGCACACCGTTGCTCTCAGCCTTGCAATGGTATAATGGAGTGCTGTGGACGCAATTGTAATGCGCCATGCTTTGACTGCCAAGGCGAAAATCAAATGGATGGGGTCGGACAAATCCAGAGAGCGATACATCGCAAACATCCATGCAAGAAGCCTCTGTATTGCGGTCACGACTGCACCTTGCACTGCTCACGAGACCATGAATGCGTGACAACATGCCGTGAAGCTTGTCGGCAACAATGCGTCCATAGTAGCTGTTCAGACTACTGTTCAACGCCATGCGAACCTTGTAAGGAAGTTTGTACATGGTATTTTGCTACTCCGTACTACAACTATAAAATACTCATTTCACTATTTTAGGACATGTTCGCACCATGTCTGTCCAGTTCCATGTGGCTCTGTGAGTATGCATTTACACTCGCATCATCTGTTCTGATTCCTCGGCAGGTTTGTACCCGTCTTCCTTGTGACAAGAAGTGCGATACAGTTCTGAAGTGTGGACATCGCTGCCCATCGAGTAAGTCCAACAGTAATGTGTTGTGTTCTTTTCTGAGATCCAACAAGTATGCGGCGAGGACTGCAATATCCAAATTTGCCCTACATGCGCACCTCCAGAGTTACAGGATACTGTGGTAGATTTCATCCTATATCTCCAACTTGGTGATGTTTTGCCGGACGACGAATCCCTCGACAACATGCTGATAACGCTTCCGAGTTGTCGCCATGTCTTTACTGTAGAAACACTTGATGGTCTTTGTAGCCTCGCGGAGTACTACACGAAGAACGATGAAGGGCAATGGTTGGGCTTGACTACTCCCGAGCATGCTGGGGAGCGAAGAAAACCTCCCATGTGTCCCACATGCCGCGCTGCGGTTACGTCGCCACGGTATGGCCGAGTATTCAAATCTGCCAACCTGGATGTGTTGGAAAGAAACGTTATTTCCCACATGTCGAATAGGATGAATAAAGTCCAAGCATCCTGGAACCAGATTGTCAAGGCGGAAATGGAACATGGTTTAGCTACTGAGGCCAAGGGAGTCAAGCCCACATTAACACGTAATCAAAAGAGGACATGCAAGCATGCCCGAAAGGCCAGCTTAAACCAGAAGGAAAAACGTCCAGTGTCCATTGACAACATTATCCCAAATGACAAACTTTTTAACATTTCTCCTCAAGTTGTTCAAGTTTGGAAGAAAATTGTCAGAGGCTTGACCAAGGTCTATAAGGATGCTGCTGACATTTGCGATATTCGATCAGCCCACAAAAATGCCTGGGAAGCAGCCTTCTCATTCTTGTACGAACAAGAGTTAGACAAGGCTGTCGCTGATCCAGCACATGCGCCTAGGCGTCCGCAAGAGCACGCCTTGCGAGTAGCTCGAATGAATGTGGGAATCCCGCAGCCACGCGCTGACCAGAGGTTTCTCGTCGAAGCAATTTGGGCAACTTTGCAGGTCCGTTTCACTCTTGTGGAGCTTGCCCAATGTTGGATCAAGGCTGTGGAAGACTCAGCCAACTATCCACCTTCAGAGCGCATGGAATGGGGATTTTATGAGAGTTACTTATTATCTTCATGCAGCCGGGATATCAAAATTGCATATGAAATCGCCGAGGAGTCGGGCAGTCGGCGTCAGATGACCAGGACCCGGCTTCTGTCGCTTCGAGCGGAATTGGAGAAATGCCGTGTCAACATTGAAATGACCAAACAATGCGGACTTTGGGACGAAAAACAGAGGTTGAAGTATGCAGATCAGGCAAAAGAAGAAAGTGCTGCTGCTGAGGATATTATGGTTGAGACGAAGGAAAAACATTCAAGGGCTCTTCCAAGTGACATTCCAGGCTGGTTTTCGGAAAACTTTGAAGAGCCGGCGGAGGGTATCCGAGAAGAGTGGAACAAACTGGAACAATCTCTGAAATCTGATACTTTTTATGCGCCAGTATCTCTCGACGAAAAAATTGCGATTGTAAAGTCATTCAGTTTCTGCGCGTTACCGCTTTCTTTTTGTTATGTATAAAGTCCTGACACCAGTTGATTAGCACATGTGGGCCACTTCTACACCTGCAGGAACGGCCATGCATTTGTCATCACTGAGGTGCGGTGTGCACCAGAGATCGAGTTCTCGCTAATGGTTTGATAGTGCGGGGGTGCCATGGAAGCATCAACGTGTCCGGAATGTGGGGAAGGGATAGGAGGACGAAATCACAACCTTGATGCGAGTAATCGTCGCGCAGAAGAGTGGGAGAATCTGGCTCGCCAAGGAGGGGCTCAGAATAGTCCGTGGGCATGGGGGCAATAACTTGAAGTGACGCGACCACCACATGTACATACACTTGAGACACCATGTATTGAATATCTACTAATCACAACTTGCCATGGTACTTTTCAGACGAAGGAAAAATCAGGAGGATTCGTCTACGTCAACGCGTCCCGCTGCATCTGTCACCAGCAATAATGCTGGTAAGCCAAAGGTCAGCCTGGCCTTTCTCGCATGTCAACACATGCACCAATTCTTTTACTAGACAAGGCCATACTTCTCAGGAAGGTGCTTGTTTCCTCTAGGGTTATTTGGTTTGTATTTCCGATGTATTTCAGTCATCCAGCTCTCACTTTGCACCTCAGTTGGCGTGTTGTTAGCCTTTGCCGCGATCCAACAAACAGAAGTACAAGTATTGCAAGCTCATTTATCGCTGTTGCTTGAAGGATATGATTTTAACATTCCTGCACTTCCCGGTCTTGATTTCTCTCGGTTGGACGTGGAATGGCAGAGGCTAAGGATTAACATTCCGGAGATCTGGAAGTTCAATAACGACGGAAGGGAGTTTCAAGTGGGGGAACGCATGAAAGCGCGCGGTTTGACGGCCGAATATCCAGTCATTCTCATTCCGGGCGTCATTTCAACAGTAAGTTCCTCTATATCTTAGTCTTAACGTCAGTCTTATGGATGACAGAGCTTGGAATCTTGGTCCACTTCTCCTGAGTATCGTCCCTTTTTCCGTCAGAAGCTGTGGGGAGGATTCAACATGCTCTCTCAAGCCACCTTCAATAAAGAAAGATGGATAGCTGCCATGCTTCTTGATCCTGTCACTGGCCTCGATCCACCAAAAGCAAAAATCAGGGCAGCTGAAGGTATCAACGCAGCGAGCAGTTTTATCCAAGGATATTGGATTTGGTAACGTCATTCCCGCAGTGTTTAAACCGTCGCTCAGGCCGTACAATCGTGACTAAGGTCTAAAATCGTCGAAAACCTAGCAGTCATCAACTATGATACAAACAACCTTTACCTTGCGTCCTATGACTGGAGACTTTCATTCTATAATCTTGAAGAACGCGATGGGTATTTCTCAAACCTTAAGACCACAATTGAAGGGCTCAGGTACGTCGTCGATGCGACTTTGATCCATGGACCAATGCCATACAGGAAGAGACAAAGGAAGAAAGTGGTCATCGTGGCCCATTCCATGGGTTCTACGGTATACATATCTGCCACAGTTCCGTCAGTCACTGACGCATATTCCATCCAGGTTCTATTGGTACGAGTCTATTGTTGTTTGATCGTCTCATCGAATGACTTTTTCGGCTAGTATTTGTACGTATCATGAGCCATAACATCAAGGTTATCTTTGGACATTCACTTATGCAGAATGTTAGTTTCAAATGGGTAGAATCGCAACTCCATGGAAACGGCGGGCCAAACTGGGTTGAGGTTTGTCAACGTGATCGAGGTTCACCAAACTGAATGTGTTTAAGGATCATGTAGAAGCATACATCTCCGTTGCAGGAACTCATCTGGTGATTTTGCTTCTTGTGTCTTAGAACCTCACGTTTCATCTTGACAGGGAGTCGTATGTATTGAAAAGATTGGTTTTGCTGCTAGAAACTGACATGATGAAGGCCAAAGCCATGTCCGCATTCTTATCCGGGGAGATGAAGGATACTGTACAATTGAATCCGGCAGGATCGTATGGTAATGAGTTTTAATCAGCGATTCGTAGTCTCATTTTGATCATTTCAGTTCTCGAGCGTTTTTTCTCTCGAAAGGAACGTGCAAAACTTTTCAGGAGTTGGGCCGGTAGTGCTAGCATGTGGCTCAAGGTAGGAACTTGTGTTCATGGATCCTGCTATAGCATTCTCAAGGTATCAGGGAGGAAATGCAGTCTGGGGTAACACGACGTTTGCACCAGATGATAACGAAGATCCAACCTATACTCATGGTGTTCTCATTGGTTTTCGCGAAGCCCAGGCCGCCTTGCATGTTAGCGATGCAGATAAAATTGGGAATATGACGGCAGATGATGCGGCCACGTGGATTCTTCAACATACACCCACCACCTTTCAGGTACGTTTCACATAAACTGGTATCTACTTCTATTAGACATGCGAGACAGAAAATGTTAGGGACTAACTACTCTTGGGGAATCGAAAGGAATGAAGACGTATTGGAAAGAAATAATCTGGACCATACGAAATGGACCAATCCTCTTGAGGTCAGGTAAGGAAATCAGTTGACGCGAAAATATCCAATAATCGCGCAAAAGGCTTCCTTTTGCACCTTCGATGAAGATATATTGTGTCTATGGTCATGGGAAAGAGACCGAAGTAAGCATCCCTACATTATTTGAAATCATATGCAATAATGGGAATTAGAGGTCATATTGGTTTGTGGTGATGGTAATAAGCATGCGATCATAATGTGATTGCTCGCAGGTATGCCCGTGGGGAACATGAACATGAAGAAAGCAATCCAGACGCTATCGACGTTGTGTGCGATGATACTCAACGGTCAAGATGCTCGAGTTATACCAGAAATCCCTTGGATTTGCCACTTGTCAGAAGGAATTGGATTGACGCTGAGTATACGGATGAAACCATTAACCCAAAAGTACGTTGCCAATCGAAAGTGGGCAGCGTTCGCAGACGGTCATATGTAGGTCAAATATGGTGTGAAAATGGGTGAGGGTGACGGAACCGTTAGCTTGCTGAGCCTAGGTGCTATGTGCGTGGAAGGCTGGAAGAGGCCTCGGTGGAACCCAGCCAAAATTAAAATCACGACCATTGAAGTAGGATGCACTGCTATGATTTTGACATGCACTGACACGAGAAACCAGCTTCCACATCGTCCAATGTCCTCCATTCCACGTGGTGGAGCAAATACGAGCGACCATGTGGACATTCTAGGATCAACTGGGTTGAATGAGATAATTGTGAAAGTGGCGACTGGTGTGGGCAATGAGATTCAGGACAATTTTGTTTCTAACATTAAAGAATACGCAAAACGTATACAATGGGATTAATAGTATAGAGTATTTATTCAGTTAGTTTCTTTGATCGCTTTAATATTCCGTCTACTTTCAACATGACGGACGCGACATAGTCAAGGTATTTACATATCAGTTTTGCCAAATGTCTTGCAGCGCAGGGAGGTGGGAAAGCTTCTTGAAATTCTTGTGTATCGAACAGGGTATAAAAGGGTTCGCTGTCAAATTGGAAGTGTCAATCAAAGCGGATGGTCGATGTAAGGAAACTAACTCCTCTCGTGTGTTGTCTTTCACCCACTGGGCAGAATTGTACCCAAATTCGCAGATACTTAATGCTGTCTGGTTGAGCTTAGTCCTTTCATCCGCACTAAGCGTTCTATGCAACAGGCGTGGTGATTCGTGGGTGCAATGCTTATTTATGGAAGGGAAATATTCGTTAAAGCGAGTCATGAATTTAACCATAGATGGTGGATCGGCTATCCATAAATGATACATATCCTTGAGGAATTGAAATTATTAAAAGCGCTTGAGGGCAGAAGGAAGGGTCTTACAAGATGGAAACATTGGCACAAGACAGTCATGTAGACTTGTCTCCAAGAATCGCTTGAAACTTCAAGCTTTTCTAGGTATATTTTATCGTCGTTGTCACTCATATGAAAATTTTTTCGTTTGGTGGCATTCTTCACTTGTGCTAGCATGCGTTGACGATAAAACTCAACGTTAGCTACGAGGTCGAGCAGTTGTGGCATCATGTTTTGAGCCAAGGTAGGGAAGAGAATATTCTTTGCTGCATATACCAATATATCTACTGGAGGTTCGATGTTCAAGATTGTAGACCGAGGTGCGAGAATTGTTTCACTGATATACGCTGATTGGTAGTAAACATCTCACATAAAGCCCTTACGCCTGCAATGGGCCACTTACTGTAAATGTCTTCATGGTTCTGTAGATTATCGTCTTCAAGGTCAAGCGAGGCAATGTACTGTTGCAGTTTGCGAACGGTTGCTATATCATCTCCCTTAGGATGCATGCAAAGGAGCGTCACGAACGCGTTTGTCACATCGTGTCACACGTACATACCATTGCCGACAAGGACATGGTCAGCCATAGATATACGTTTGTCACCGTTCATTCAGATGAAAACGTCGCCGGAGCTCCAGTGGGGTTTGAATGTCTTTTTCTTTTTTTTTTTTGTTTCCCCGTATAAATAAATAACTTCATCGTCGTAGGAATGTCATCCAATCTTACACTCAATTGTCTAACCTGGGGAGAATACTCTAGCAACGTGTTTCAAATCAAGATTTCCGGCACCAAATTAGTCTCCGAGCTCAAAACCGCTATCAAAAACAAATACCCCATCAAATTTCAGGGCATTGACGAAGGAGACATCAACATCTCGAATGTCAATGCCACTATTCTTCCCGACGACGACAACACAGACGCCAACACGAAGTTCGAGAAAGCAGTGCTGCAAACTCTTCCTCGACAGAAACGAGGGGACCAAAAGTTGTCAAAGGTCTTTGGAACCGATGAAAACCTTCACGTTGTCGTGGATGTACTGCTGGCTAGTAGGTATATTAAGTATGAGCGGATTATCGCGCGCTTACACAGATAGCATTGCCGCTCTTAGAGCTTATATGCATAGTGCAGTTACAATGTTTTTGCCGTTATAATCGATCGAATGAAACTCGTGTCTGACCTCAGAAATGTTATCAAAAAGGAAGTAGAGTCGCTTGGATGGGTTGTTGATGGAAATTCCAAACTCTGGCGAGTTTCAATTCCCATTGACGTTTTGAAAGAGGAGGTACAAAGATTCGACTTCAACCAGACAGAATTAGAGCCTTTAGGGCAGCTGTCGGTCTGTTTCCCCGCCATACCCTTGAAGTACTACTTGCAAATAATCGTTAAGGCACCTCGAGCTGGTAGGTCTGTGCTCCCAGAGTGACATGCCTAATATTTGTGACAGAAAATTGTCTTCAACCTAGCTTCCTGATCCCTTCCAAGACGTTTCTCAGTGTTTTCCGTACCCGATTGATTTCCAAGATAGGCAAAGTAATGCTGTACGAAGGTCCAATTACAGGGCCCAAATTCATGCAGAGAGGCTGTTGTTTTTGGCAACTACGGTAGATTCATCAGAAGAAATCATAATCAAGTTTTTCCAAAAATACTCAGAGGAAGTGCATCTGTTTTGTGCAGAGAAAGAATACGTGCCTGCACTGCTGGACGTTCGGAAGCTTCCAGGAGGCTGGTTTATGGTGGTCATGCAGTCACTTCAAGACCAATATATCGGCCTGATGATGTAGAAGACGGGAAACTGATCATGGCAGAGCATGATATAGCGATGTTGCGATACATGTACTGGTAGTAGTGCTGCGATGAAGGTTGCGGATCAACTCCCATGTCGGCAACGGTAAGCATGCTAATGCAATGCGTTTGATTCAAACTCAAGGCCAAGTCTTAACTTCCTCTGACACTTTCTGTCTACGTTTATTAGAAACTCGTCGCCTGAGCTTGTAACTATGTCGTGGCTTTGGGCTGCGCTCTCAGCTCTTTATCCATGGTAATCCGCGGATCGTGGCATGTGGATACCAATGTTAATGCCCGTATACACACACACTCGGGCCCTTTCGCTCTCATTAGAGGTAAGTGCTCACTCTCTACGTTACGCTTTTCACGGGGAAAAATAGAGTGCCTCCGCATCCAGCAGAAGCATGAATGCATCTCGTGTGTTGGCGGAGATATGACTCCTCATCTCCATCCTGGAGCGCGAGCTCGCGCACCAGCTGTGTCATGTGCGCCCTATTGATATCGGATGCCACGTAAAGCTCTGAGATGAAAGCCGCGTCTGCGGGACGTGGTTACTGACACTTGGGGTGATGGGCGTGAATAAAAGAAGGATTCCGTTAGTCACAGGAAGTCTTCGTGAAATTGCTACCGTCCACTTTTTTCTCCGAGGTCCCATCTTCTTTTGATTGGCGTTAACTTAATGGTCATCTCATTCCTCAGCTTGGAGACCACATTCTATCGAGGGTTCTGTGCGCATTTCCCGAACATGCATAATACTACCATCGTACATTCATGACGGGGACCACGTGGAGCTCAAGCTTGCCATTCAAGCAAATGGATGGCCAAAATCGATCCGCATCGCTTCCTTCTTCCATCCCGCTCTGTTGTGGAGGGCATCGCGTCCAAGACTGAAACCAACCTCTTGATCGTAGTCGCCGGGGGCTGGACCTGAGAGCAAAACTACTCTTGTGAAAAAAAAAAAAAAAAAAAGAAGACAAAAGCTTGCAAGTTTACTTCTTTAAGACGGAAAGAGGAGTACACTTGCTCATATGGATTGCCCAATAGCCGCTCTTAACCAGATTTAGGAATCATACGACCGACGACATGTCTCTACGACATTTCCTGGTATAAAGTGCCCCATTCTTACTTGCCGCGGTAAGCGCTACCCCTTTTCTTGCCATGTCTCAACGGTCGTCCAACCTCCCACCAAAGGTATTTGGGAGGCGCAATCTCATCACTCGCACTCTCGTTTAACGAGTACGTTTCCATAGCACTCTCAAATACTTGTTATTGGCGGGGGCCCCGCTGGTTCATATGCAGCCGCAGCCTTGGCTAGAGAGGGCCTTCAAGTGACGCTATTCGAAGCCACCAAATTCCCTCGGTGTGTTCTTTTCCCCCTGGTATCTCATCCCAGAATCGAGCTCCCTCCATAGCTATCACGTCGGAGAGAGTCTGATTCCTTCAATTCGTCACTATCTCCGCTTTATTGGAGCAGAAGAGAAGCTACTGAATCACGGTTTTGTATGCAAAGTGAGCATTAGAACACAAACGGTGGTTATCCCCTCACCAGGCTAGTAAATTCAGCCTGGATCTGCCATCAAATTTAATCAATACAAACGCGAGGGCTGTATGTGATGCCTTGCATCATTGGAAACCAATCGCTCAATGCCTTCCAGATACAGACTTTATAGCACTTGGCCACAATAACAACGCCTGGAATGTAGTATGTATCATACACAGTTTATCTTCATGCGGACCCAATATTAATGCCTTTTAGGTGCGCTCTGAATTTGACCAGATGCTACTCAACCACACTCGGTCTTGTGGCGTGAGCGTCTATGAACGTACCAGGGTTGAAAGTATATCATTTTGTGATCGGGATCCGGCGAAGCCTATATCTGCTACATGGTCGCATACACCACCGCCATCTCCACCTTCACCGCCATCTACTCCCTCACATTCCCCATGTCGTCCATATGCAGAATTAACTGATGAAGCGACAACACCGACGTCAATCAGGGGAATAACAAGGTTTTCTTACCTGATTGATGCTACTGGGAGGTCTGGAATCATGTCTACCAAATATTTGAAGAATAGATATTTCAATTCATCGTTAAGAAACGTGGCAGTTTGGGGATATTGGACCAATGTCGGAATTTATGGTAAGGGAACGGCCAGAGAAGGCGCGCCGTGGTTTGAAGCACTGACTGGTGAGTATACCGATTTTCTTTTCCGCGAGTACTTCAATTATCAGCTTTCAGATGAATCCGGTTGGGCATGGTGCATCCCTCTTCATGATGGAACCACGTCCATAGGCATAGTTATGGATGAAGGGACGTACAATGAAAGTGCTAAGAAACCACTATTCCCGTCGCCTTTCGTATCCGAGCACATTCCTTCCCCACATGCTTCTGGCATGGCGTCCCGTTATATATCTAATCTTACTCTTGCTCCAGGCCTCGTGAACCTTGTGAATCCTCATGGCAGATTAGCCCAAGGAAGCATCAGAAGCGCCAGTGATTTCAGTTATTCGGCACCGTCTTATTCAGGGAACGGCTATCGCATAATAGGCGATGCAGGAGGTCGGTCATGAAATTCTCTACCCGTCACCCCTTTAAGCTTCTCAACGTTAGCGTTCATCGACCCCTTCTTTTCGAGTGGCATACATCTGGCACTTACATCAGCCTTATCTGCTGCGTCATCTCTGTGCGCTTCCATCCATGGGCATTGCTCAGAACAGCAAGCAGCGGAATGGCACTCTAGGCGCGTGGCCATTAGTTACACGAGGTGCGCGAGCCGCTTCTACATTCCCCCCCCCTTCCAGCCTCTGAAAGATTTGTGCAGATTTCAGGTCGTTGTCCTCAGTGCCTACAAGCAGATCCGAGCGCAGAATGTCGACGTTCTTTCTGATATAAGCGAGGATAACTATGATCGCGCATTCGCGTTCCTCAGACCAAGTAGGCCCCAAAGTCTTGACACTGTCAACCACAATGCATTATTAATCACTACATTAGTCATACAAGGGGCTTCGGACATGGGCAGTCGTCTCTCGGAATCTGAATTACAGAAGTCGTTGGACTTTTGCGTGAATTTATTCAACCCAACCTCTTCCGAACAGCATAAATGGCTTTCCCGCTCGGGAAGACTGGGTAAAGAACTTTTGGATGTGACAGCTCCAGTGGTGGACCCTGTCATTCTCGAAAGCGCGCTACGGGTGGGTCAGAAAAGTTGTAGTACGTGCCATTTGGAGTCGGAAGGCTCGGACCTGGCCTCTGGAACGCGCATGATACTACGAAAGATCAACGCGCGCAGAGTCGTTCATTCGGAATATGCCATTAGCAATTTCGAGCTGGAGCCTGTGGATGGATACGTGGCACGACTAGAACTCGGAAAGCTGGGCCTTGTGCGGGTGACGAGTGGCTGATTCCACCCCATCTTCATTACAAATCCAAACTAGTTTTTACAATCAGTTTAGTGCGGCAACGGCTGATGATTCAGTGAATAAAGGCGCCTTCCATGCAATGTTTATTTGGGGCTGAAAATGAAAGTGATGCGAGATCCGATAAAAATTACAAAGTGCAATACATACTTGTCCCCCATAATACAACCCAGTAGTACAGTACAGTAATCGATGAGTACGTCAGATTTTGCAGGTCGTGATATGTTGTGTCGTGAGATTCGTGATTAAGGATTGACATACCACGAACTCGATGGATAATCTACCGTCCGCCAGGTTCTGGCGCCATGGTGCGATGCATGAGTGTGGTTGTTTGTCGGAGATCGAGAAGAGCCGGAAGTTGCTTGCGACGAGCGTGAAGAAAATGAGGGATTATCATCAGATGACACAGGAGAACGGATGTGCTTTCCATCTTGATGCTTGCGTAGTCTATTGATGGTGCTGAATGGCTTAGCAGCATGAGGATATGGCGGACGCGACGCGCGAGGTGAGGGAGGTGAGTGTGCCGAGGATGGATTCAACTGGGATGAGGGCGATGATGACTGAGACTGTGGATCCCTGGTCCGGTGACGGTTTGGGACAAAATTACTCTCAGGGGTACTCGAATGGTTATAACCCCTAGTGTCAGAAGCCGCCTGATAGCCAATATCCCTCATTGAAGGCACAGGTTTCCTCGATGAGCCAGGTCTGAGTAGCATGCTGCTGGACGAGTGACTTGGTGATATTTGTCCCGAAGAGAATGAACCGGTAGTGTTCTGCGGTGAGTGGCGGTCAAGTGGAGTATACATTTTAGGCACCTCAAAGGAATGAGTGGTTGAAGAATACTGCGCCTCAGGGGGACTAGTTGCCGCACGGGGTCTCGCTCGAGCGTTGCTGCGGCGGAGGTCATGGGAATGCTTTGGCGGTAAGATGTCCAAATCATCGCGACTGGTATGGTGTCGAATGGTTCTTGTAACTGGAAGCTGAATCTTTTCTGCCCCGTGTGGTGGAGATAGTGATGGAGGAGATGGGAGAGGTCGTCGATGGATGGTAGCTTTACGTTCATTGCTGTACGTTTGCGATCGAGTTTGGTTTAGTGGGCTTGTACGGTCAGGCACCAGAAGCTCGGCAGCTAAAGGATCCGGCAGCTCTTGAGAAGGTTGTACTTGCTCAGGGACTGGTTGAAGAAGAGCCCTCGGCCCGGTGGGATCAATCATAGTCCCTCTGGTCATGATTTGCGGGGTGTTGGTGGTTAAACGAGCGCGTGGAGTTTTTCTAGCTTGCCCCACTGCATCTGTCGACATGGACAGAATGGACTGGGTACAATCACCTACAGTTCCAAAGTCTGTCATGCTCATTGAATCACCTTCTGTCATAGTATCGGGAAACAGTCTTCCCAATAGACTATCATCTCGGCTGTAGCGGCTAGCACGGCTAGAAACGGGAGCCAAATAACATTGATTACCTTCTACGGACGGAAATGGATGGCTAACTGCCGGAGACAAAGTGGATTCGCGATCAATTGTCATCATTGGGGGATTTTGTCGATGAGCGGACCGGCTTGGACTGGCAATTCTGGGTAGCGGCATCAAGACATCACCATCAACGTCTGCGCCTCGTGGACTGTGATTTCTCTGGTCCTCCTTGTGTTGCCGCTGATACGTTCCTAGTATGCTCCGAGGGGGAAGATCCTCGAGATTGGCGGAATAATTGCTAAGGAGAGATTGTTGACCAGGCCTGAAAGATCGGCGAGAATGTGAGAGCCTTCTTGACCGTGAAGGAGCGTTGGACATGGGTGGTGGTTCCTCGGCGTCTGGATCGGTTTGAGACAAACGCTTATATATATTGCGCCACCAGGAAGGCTGCGATTCAACCTTTCTTGGTTGCACAGAACCATCCAGTCTCTCAGAATCGCAAGGCTGTTCAGGGAGAGCTTGGAGGGATAGATGAATACAACGAGGAAATCTGAAGAAGGATGACAAGGTACCTCGCGTAGGAGCATATCCTCTTTTTACCAACTCTCTTTCGAACTGCGCTTCCAGGCCTTCGCTCCTTTCCATGTGCATGAGTTCGAGGCCGTATATATTCCCGAGCCATTGTCTCTGTCCGTCGACATTGACCTCTCTTTCAACTTGTACATACAAAGGGTCTTTTTCATTTTTGGATCTGGGTGGGGGTGATCGCGATGAAGAGGACTTCTCCCTTGTTCGCCTAAATCTCTGAGGCGGACGAGGTCTTGAAAAGGCATTCTCAAAGTAACCTACTCGTTTGGCGACACGGTCAGCAGAAACCTCCCTACCACGTGCCTTGTCAAACAAATAGACACAGCCGGCCCAAAGCTCTTGGAAGGTTTCTTTAAAATCCATGGCATGGAAAAGGGAACGTAGCCGAGGAGTGGGCTGAGGGTAGGGGTCCGCTTATAAGGTAGGTAAGAGAATGCCTTGATATGAAGCAAGGCGAACAGCCTTGGCGCATGTTAGGTGTGGATTGATGTTGTCACACGGGACCTCACGTCAACTCATTCCAGTAGGGCGCCTATACCAATAGCAATGCCTTTCGCTGTCATATACTTGGTCTATAGAAGGGTCAGTTGCGGATCAAGGCCTGGCAGAGTACGTACATCCTTAATAACATGCGAGGTAATCAGGAGAGAAAGAAAGCTGTCTTGCCAAAAAGTTAGGAACACTACGGATCAATGCTTAAGCGGATTTTAGTCGGGTCTGGCGAAAGTGAAATTAGCCTGACCTACAGCTTTGATGGTGGAAAGTTTGAGCAGGGAATTGTACGGAGTCAAAAGGTTTGAAGTGACAACATAAAGCGGAATCAAACAGTCAATTCGTGTCTGCAATGCGCTAACCAGGAGGACGGCGATTAGAGTGGGACGGAGAGAAACTTGGACGGGTTGGACGAGAGCTATCAACTGCAAAGAGGAAAAGCCATCCTGACTCCTGAGAGAAACAGAATCAGCGCAAGGTTATGCGCACGCGTGGTTTTCACTGCAACGGAAAGATCCATTTCTTGACCGAAACAGGCGATAGTAGGCCAAGTAAAGTAGCAATATATGGGCACAAGAAAGAGGATGCGGACGATATTTGAGGAAAGATCAGTGAAGGCGAGACTGGGGATTTGGTGAGGAGGTGCTGGTGAGAGAGTCGGCCTAACCCTCCCAACATGTCCTCACTGCCTCCTGAGCTCACAGGCCAACTGGATGTCCTGCTAATCGACAACTTTGACTCGTTTACCTGGAATCTCTCCCAACAACTCTCTCTCCTTGGCGCAAATGTCGCTGTCATCCGTAACGACGCAATCTCTCCATCCCTCTTTTCTCAACTCAAAATCAACTATCTCGTCATATCTCCAGGCCCTGGCCATCCACAGACAGACACAGGCATCTCCAAGGACGCCATCGCTTTCTTCACAGGCAAAGTTCCAGTCCTAGGCGTTTGCATGGGTCTCGAATGCCTCGTCGATCTCTACCAAGGCAAGATCACGTCAGTTTCTTTCCCTTTCTCTTCCCTTTCTCTCCCATACCCTTCCTTAGCTATGCCGGCGAAATCATGCACGGAAAGGTCAGCAAAATCAGACACGATAACCGTGGATGCTTCAAAAACGTCCCCCAATCCTTTTCCTCCATCCGCTATCACTCACTCAGCGCAGAACATACTTCGCTTCCCCCAGACCTAGCCATCACTGCCGTCACAGAAGAATCGGGCGTCATTATGGGTGTTCGACACCGCAAGTATACCCTAGAAGCAGTCCAGTACCACCCAGAAAGCATCCTCTCCGAACACGGCGACGATTTCATTCGCAACTTTTTGTCGCTCAAAGGCGGAATTTGGGACGAAAATCCAGAGTTTAGGGTTCAAGATGCCTCTCTTCCCTCATTTCCACTCGAGGCACTACCCAAAGACTTGTCCTCCAGACCCGAAAATGCTGCCAAGATCCCCTCGATTTTGGAAAAAATACACGCTCAACGACTCCACGACGTTGCAAAGGCACGTTCTACTCCTGGTTCCACTCTCCAGGATCTCGAAACCCTCTACAAGCTCGACATCGCTCCCCCACTGATTCCCTTTGTCTCACGTATCAAACAGTCCACACCAGCTCATCCTGCTTTGTTCGCAGAGATTAAACGCGCCTCCCCGTCAAAGGGTCCCATCTCGCTAGGCACAAACCCCGCCTCACAGGCGCTCTCATACGCCCTCGCAGGCGCTCACGTCATCTCCGTCCTCACAGAACCAAAATGGTTTATGGGTTCTTTACAGGACATGCTCCATGCTCGCCAAGTCATTTCTAATCTTCCCAACCGTCCTGTCATCCTCCGTAAGGACTTTATCCTCAGCCGATATCAAATCCTCGAATCCCGTATCTGGGGTGCAGACACTATCCTCCTCATCGTCAGCATGCTCCCAGAATCCCTCCTCCGCGACCTTTATAAGTACAGTCTCGGATTGGGCATGGAACCTCTCGTCGAAGTCAACAATGAACGAGAAATGCAAGTCGCTCTATCTCTCCCTGCCAAAGTTATTGGCGTGAACAACCGCAACCTCCACGACTTTAATGTCGACATGAACACGACGAGCATATTGAGCGACATGGTCAAGGACACGGACGTCATTCTATGTGCCTTGAGCGGCATCTCAACCGCACAGGATGTGATGCGTTATGCGGCCGAGGGTGTTGGAGCTGTACTGATTGGCGAAAGCCTCATGCGCGCAAAAGACACCGCGGCTTTTATCCGCGACCTTTTTTCCATATCCGAATCACCCTCCCCAGTCCCGTACTGGCGCACGAACCCACCTCTGGTGAAGATATGCGGCGTCAGGTCAGAAGTTGAAGCGGTCGCCATCGCTGAAGCGGGCGCTGACTTGCTAGGTCTGATGCTGGTACCCACTTCCAAGCGCCGCATATCGCTAGAAACAGCGCGCGATATCTCTGCTGCTATCCGCTCCCTCCGCTCCTCCACCAATGGCGAACCGGAACCGCCCGAACCCGTCCTGTCCGAAACCACACCCTGGCTCACGACCCACGCCAACAGACTCACCTCCTCGCTCATCAGGCTCTCTCGACCGCTCCTGGTGGGCGTGTTCCAAAATGCGAGTCTGGACGAGGTCCTGGACGCCGTCGCCTATGCACAGCTTGATATGGTGCAGCTGCACGGGTCCGAACCCGTCGAGTGGGCGAGAAAGATTCCCGTCCCCGTCATCCGCGTGTTCCATATTGGCAGCCACGACTACCACCCTGGGTCCAGTTCGTCCACGACCGTTCGGGACATCACACGCGGCGGAGAACACCAGTATGTTCTCCTCGACAGTGTCCGTGCGGACGGGAGCGGGATGAGTGGTGGGACCGGCAAGTTTGTTGATCTTGAGCTGGCGAGGGAAATAGTAAAGAGTGGGGAGGTCTCGATTGGGAGCGGCGCAGCGGACAGGATCATCATGGATGTGACCAACGGAGGAGGCAGTGTGGATAGTAACAGTAGTGCCTCCCTCGCTTCTTCTCCGTCACGACCGACGTACCCGCTCCCGATTATTCTTGCTGGCGGGCTGAATCCAGAGAATGTCGCTGATGCCATTGCTCGTGTCAAACCTTGGGCTGTAGATGTCAGCGGAGGTGTTGAGTCTGATGATGGTCTGTCAAAGGATTTAGGCAAGGTCAGGTCATTCATTCACGCTGTAAAAGTAGTCGATCTGTAATTATGGAAACACACATCTTTGCAATTTGACCTCAACACAAGATACATACATGTACAGATACTACGTCTCTACCACACTTCTTATCGTCCCAAATGCGTACCTGCGAGCTCACGCTCAAGTTCTGCGCTGGGATCGTCAAAGATGGGACTGGGTGGGCGTCCAGGAGGCGGATGGGTATAACCAGACGTTGCACCTGGATGGGGTCCGTATTCTTGAATAGGAGAGCTAATAATCTCATCCCGGCTGGGTATAGGAAGGCTAAAGTTAAAATGATCAGGACAACCCTGGCACGACTCGAACGCGTTTGGTACCTGTCTTGCCTGCGCATCTGACTGGCGGCTCTCGCTTGCGCCCGTACTTCGGCACGGAACTCGTTAACCTCCTGTATGATCAGCCTCTTCATACCATCGATCGTGTCCTCTTCCTCAAAGCCAAAGTCGAATTTCTGCCTTGCCAGTCACCGTCTATATCGCACTTCGAAGATACGCACTTACAGACTCACAGACCGGCTCGTCAGATGGGTCATGCCAAACCTGGAAATAAGGATGGTTCAGCGCTTGCTCGCAGCTGATACGTTTTGCGGGATCAAAGCACAACATTTGGGAAAGGAGATCAATCGCTAGAGGATTTGCCTTTGGGAATATGTTTGCGAAGGGTATACGAGGCTTGATGGGAAGTGAACGAATATAATCTTGCGCCTATATGACATGGGTGGGTCATGAACCATGGATGTCGACAGTATTGAACACTTACTCTCGGAGAACCAACACGGCGTAATGTATCTTCGGATGGAGTGCCAAGATAATGAAGAATCTGATTTAATTGGTCGACGTAGCTGGACCGTGATAATAAGCTTGATTACAGTTATGTCCACGATCAACGTACTCTCTGCCTTTGTAAATGGGCTTTCCGCCTAGTAATTCTGCCAAAATACAACCAACCGACCAGACATCGATCGCGGTGCTCTGACAAACATTCTGAAACCCACATTCACCACTTCGGAGGACTCACTCACGTAGTTGGCAAAGCTAAGCATAATTTCAGGAGCACGGTACCACCTTGTGGCAACGTACTCCGTCATGAAACCAGAATTGCCAGCAACTCTAGAAGTTCCTCCGCCAGGAGTATAGCCTCTTGCCAAACCAAAGTCACAAATCTTGAGTTCACAGTCAGCATTGACCAGAAGATTACCGGGTTTCAGATCTCGGTGCAGAACATTGGCAGAGTGGATGTATTTTAATCCGCACAAAGTTTGGTATATGAAGGATTGAAAGTGAGCGTCCGTCAGAGGCTGGCCCGAACGGATCTAAGGAACTAGTCAATCCTAGATTGGATACTGTAGGGAAAGCACAACAATCGCGTGCAAATCAGCTTCCATGAGTTCTTCCTATACCATTGCAATGAGATACGATCTAGAATCATGCACATGTCACGACGTACGTATAAATAGACTTCATCAAATCCTCCGTCTGGTCGAAATACAATGTCCATGTCGTACAGGCAGGTGATCTGAACGATCGTCAGGAGCACGTCGTGCGATCAAAGTATACAAACGTTTTTGTGACCTCTAAAATGGTGTAGAAGCCTGGAGAGTGTTCTGAGCACACGATTTGTGGTTAGCGATACGACTGATAGATACCTGATCTCGCGCAGACATCTCTTTGTCAGGATACGCTGAGTCAAGCAAGTCAGACATGGATTTACGCAGAGTGTTGGCATACCTTCATACCTTATTGTTAATATTGGTGATCTTTTTGATGGCGCAACCTTCGTTCGATCGGCGATGCCGTGCAGCGACGACGCACCCGTATGCACCTTGGCCTAGTTCTTTGACAAAATCATACTCTGCGTCAACAACAAAGGTTGAGTTGAGTGCTGTAAAGCTATGCCTTGGCATCGCACTACAGCGATGGGAGATATGATATTGCCGGGTTCTTATAGCAGGTCAATATGGCCAAACAGAGCGTATCGCATGGGTTACGTAAGATGGAGCTAGGTAACGGCGGGCGCAGCGCAGCGCTCCTGCTGTGATGAATGACGATTTCCTTCGGCTGGTTTCTCAGGCAAACCCCGCTACTCGTCAATACCAGCCAGCGAACAACGCTTACCCTCCGCCTCCGCAGCTCCTCGATCCCTTCTTCGACGACGATGAAGACAATGTCTCCGTTGCCGCAATGCGTTCGCAGGAGAGTGGCCTTCCGTTAGCACATGCGGCCGCGGCTCCTGCTGGTAGTTCTCAGACAACGCCTGCGGATGGTGCCCCACAGTCCTGGAACTTCTACGACGATGAACCGCAGTCGGGAAACACCCCTGCTTTTCAAGGCTCTGCATCCTTTCCTGGGTTAGAGAAAGAGGAGCGACGTATCACAAAATCCAAGCGAAAGTGGAAGTGGCCATGGGAGAAGGAGAGACAATTGATAGGCGACCGGGTGGTTGCACTCAATAACAGGACTGCCAACTCAGATTTCGGCTCAAATTCCATCTCAACTAGCAAGTACAGTCTTGTCACCTTTGTACCAAAATTTCTGTTTGGTCGGTTTCATCTGTCTGAGTTTTGCTCCGGCTCTCATATCGCCATCAACTAGAGCAATTTTCCAAATATGCCAACTTGTTCTTCTTGTTCACCGCATGCATCCAGCAAATACCGGGTGTATCACCAACTAATCAATATACTACTATTGTACCGCTGGCGGTCGTACTGTTAGCTTCTGCTTTCAAGGAGGTCCAAGAAGACCTGGTAAGCAGAATTATTCAACCCATCCCTCTGATATCACGTCTCCGTAGAAACGCCACCAATCCGATTCCGAACTGAACTCACGGAAAACAAAGGTTCTGACACCACAAGGAACGTTCGCAGACACGAAATGGAAAGACGTTAGAGTCGGCGACGTAGTTCGTCTGGAGAGCAATGATTCTATACCAGCAGATATGCTTTTACTAAGCTCTAGTGAACCGGAAGGCCTGTGTTACATTGAGACTTCAAATTTGGATGGGTGAGTGTCGCATCGTTTTGCATTCCAAGTCCTATTTAGCCCAACAGCGAGACAAACCTTAAGATTAAGCAAGCATCCCCTCTTACAGCTCAACTTGTCACTCCCGCTGCCGTTCTGTCCTTGCACGGCTCGCTACGATCCGAACATCCCAATAATTCGCTGTATACTTACGAGGGAACATTAGATCTTATCACTGACAGCGGCCTACCGAAGCAGGTGCCATTGGGTCCAGACCAGTTGCTATTGCGTGGCGCGCAAATACGGAATACTCCGTGGATATACGGCCTTTCCGTATTCACTGGTCATGAAACCAAGTTAATGCGCAACGCTACGTGAGTGGAACCACTTTTTAGCGACCTTTCGCGACCTTACCTTATTAGGGCGGCACCTATCAAACGGACCGCTGTTGAGAAGCAAGTCAACGTCCAGATCGTGTTTTTGTTCGTTCTCCTGCTAGCATTATCGATTGGTTCCACCATAGGTAGCAGTATACGGACTTGGTTTTTTTCAAGTCAACAATGGTATCTATTTGAGGCATCCTCCCTATCCGGCCGAGGTGTGTAAGTTCTGCATTACAATTTAGCCATAATCTAAACCAATCCAGCGCGAAATTTTATAGAAGGTCGTCGCAAATTGGTATTTTGATGATAGTTATCTGACTTTCGCCCTCAGACATCTTAACGTTCATCATCCTTTACAATAATTTAATTCCCATATCTCTCATCGTCACCATGGAAGTCGTCAAATTCCAACAGGCTCTTTTCATCAATTTCGACTTAGACATGTACTATGCCCGTACCGATACACCAGCATTATGTCGAACATCATCGCTCGTCGAAGAACTCGGTCAAATAGAATACATTTTCAGTGACAAGACGGGGACACTCACGAGAAACGAGATGGAGTTTCGATGTTGTAGCATAGGAGGTGTGGTCTATACGGACCTGGTAGACGAGACGAAGCGAGAAGGAGAGGACGGCAAGGAGAGATGGAGGACGTTTGACGAACTCAAGATGCTCATGAACGATGGTGCGGACCCATTCCGAGACGCTGCATCTAGTTCTTCAGCGGATGTTGGAGAAACACAACACCGGGACGTCATTAACGAGTTTCTCACATTGCTCGCTGTCTGTCATACTGTCATCCCTGAAGTGAGGGATGGCAAGACGGTGTTCCAGGCCAGTAGTCCGGACGAGGCAGCATTGGTCGCAGGGGCGGAGATCTTGGGATATCAGTTTCATGCAAGTCTAAACATCTCTCTCTTCTCATATTAGCTTATATGTTTTCATCAAGACGCGTAAGCCAAAATCCGTGTTCGTTAATATCCAAGGACAACAGCAGGAATTTGAAATCCTTAATGTATGCGAGTTCAATTCGACGAGGAAGCGAATGTCCACTGTTATCCGTGCACCGAATGGCAAGATCAAGCTTTATACAAAAGGTGCCGATACCGTGATTTTGGAGCGATTAAGCAAGAGCCAGCTATACACAGAAAAGACTCTTGCACATCTTGAAGTACATCCTCAGTTGCGCATCTGGTTGTTTATACTTATCAGCATTCATACAGGATTATGCTTCAGAGGGTTTGCGAACCCTCTGTATCGCTTACCGTGATATACCCGAACAAGAGTACAGACAGTGGGTTGGGATCTATGAACAAGCAGCAACGACCATTAATGGACGTGGCGAAGCTCTGGACCAAGCAGCTGAGCTGATCGAGAAGGATTTATTTCTTTTGGGTGCAACAGCTATTGAAGATAAGCTGCAGGATGGTGTTCCAGACACTATTCATACGTTACAGATGGCTGGGATTAAGGTAAGCTGCACACGCAAACAGTAAACGTAACGGCGTTCTTAATCTCATTGTAGATATGGGTCTTAACTGGAGACAGGCAAGAAACAGCCATCAATATTGGCATGTCATGTCGTCTGATATCCGAGTCAATGAATTTGGTTAGTCTTGCTATCACCATCTTGGTCCTGGTACGGAATAACAACTCTTTACAGGTGATCGTTAATGAAGGAAATGCGCATGATACGCAGGATTTCATTACTAGACGACTTTCCGCTATAAAAAACCAGAGGAGTACTGGGGAATTAGAAGATTTGGCCCTGATTATAGGTTAGAGCCATTTTATATCAAAGCAATCGTCGTTATTCACCACTTTTTTTAGATGGCAAGAGTCTTGGTTTTGCGTTAGAGAAGGACATTTCAAAGACATTTCTTGAACTTGCAATCCTGTGCAAAGCTGTCATCTGTTGTGGGTTGATTCGGAATGCTTTAATGGTTGGATTTGAGACATGATATTACAGGTCGTGTCTCTCCTTTGCAGAAAGCACTAGTCGTCAAACTTGTCAAGAAGAACATGAACTCCATTCTTTTGGCGATAGGTGATGGCGCTAACGACGTCAGCATGATTCAGGCTGCCCATGTTGGCGTTGGGATTTCAGGTGTGGAGGTATGGAAGACTTGACTGATAATCGACGGATATTGATGATGCCTAGGGTCTCCAAGCAGCACGTTCAGCAGATGTTGCCATTTCCCAATTTAGATATCTTAAGAAACTCCTGCTCGTTCATGGCGCATGGAGCTACCGTCGCCTGTCAAAGCTTATTCTGTGTGCGTCATCTATATGTTACATTTATTTTCCGTTTAGTAGTTAATGGATCGCAACAGATTCTTTCTACAAAAACATAGTTCTTTACATGACTCAATTCTGGGTATGTGCCAGGGGTAATTCAGTCGCACTCTTGCTCAATGGGTTTCTAGTACTCCTTTTTCAACAACTTTTCCGGACAAATTGCATACGAATCATGGACGTTATCATTTTATAATGTCATTTTTACAGTGCTTCCTCCCATTGTTATTGGCGTTTTTGACCAATTCGTGTCAGCGCGAATGCTTGACCGATATCCTCAGCTTTATACCCTTGGTCAGAGAAACGAGTTTTTTACTAAGACAGCCTTCTGGCTATGGATCGTGAATGCTTTGTATCACAGTCTCGTAAGTGCAGACGTAAAGCGAACTCTTCGCCATCAACTGACCATCTTAGATCTTATTTGGATTCTCTGTTATCCTGTTTTGGGGAGATCTTCAGTTGGCAGATGGCCTGGATGCTGGTCACTGGATCTGGGGAACAACTCTTTACCTTGCAGTACTACTTACTGTCCTAGGAAAAGCTGCTCTGATATCGGAGTACGTCATTTCATAAACAATCCATCGTCTATGCTGACTGAAATGATTTGACAGTATATGGACCAAGTACACGGTTGCTGGTAAGTGTTGCTTGGTTACACAATGCACTGAAGATCTCATAAAAACTAGCTATACCTGGTTCATTTGTCTTCACCATGGTTTTCCTTCCAATATATGCAACGGTTGCTCCTGCCATCGGGTTTTCCACCGAATATGCTGGGATCGTACCCCGTCTATGGACCAATAGCGTATTCTACTTCATGCTACTCCTGGTTCCTATATTTTGCCTTGCAAGAGACTTTGCCTGGAAATAGTGGGTAAACTTTCGATTTAGGTTGCTCGAGACTGAGGGTTGCATAGTTTTCGACGCACATACCAACCATTGTCATATCACATTGCTCAGGAATTACAAAAATACAACATCCCCGATTACCGACCTCGGCAGGAGCAGTATGTCATCGTCTTTTATGAACATGGATTGAGACTGATTCGCTCTTAGGTTCCAGAAAGCAATAAAAAAGGTTCGCGCCATGCAGCGAATGCGGCGCAACCGCGGGTTCGCCTTCAGCCAGACGGAGACTACGGGCAAGCAGGACCAGGCAAAGCTCATCCGTGCATACGATACGTCGAAATCAAATGCACGGCCTACAGGGTATTGAGACGATTGGGTGAATTGGCACTGTGTAATTTATATTACTATTGCATGCATACTTTATCTTATATTTCCCAATTACGGCGTACATAGTGTTGTCAAAGCTTGGCTTAGCTAAGCTATGGCTAAGCTAAGTTGCTGTAGCCAGCTATAGCCAGCTATAGCCAGTTTATTGGGGCTCCCCCCTAATTGACTTGATATTGGTTCATCAGAATTATGCTTGAGACCCTTAGCAACAGAAATAGCCACCAAGGAAGCACTAGCTAGTAAGAAGTGGGCTTTGGAAGTAGTAGTACCAAAGCACTATCTAAAATACCAGAAGGTATTTGAAAAGGAAACCTTTGACAAACTACCACCTAAAGCCATGTGGGCATTCCTGAAAATGAGGTGGCCGACCATCTCGTTGCCTCTGTTGCTCCAACCCTTGGCCCTGCCTTCACTACCAGAGTCACTGCAATTAAGAAATTCAAGGCCACCACTGGTGCTCATTGGCACCTTGCCTGGCTCTCCCAGAAAACACATGGTTTCAACCTAATATGCATGAACCATGGCAAGCATCCCCTCAAGTCATGTCTTAGCAAACAATGGTCGAGGTTTGTCACCCAGTGTGATGACTCTCCTCAACTGCTTGCCTGCTTCATCTGCTTTGTCTCCAGCCACATGCCCTCTGCAGAATACTGGCAACATTTCTTCCCAGCCACCCCAATGCAGTGTGTCTTTTGCCCTTGGCAAACACCTGCATCCCACTCCCATATCATCAGTAGGTGTCTTTGTTTTCCTCCTCCTTTCCCATCTTTCCAGGCCTTCCTCCATTGTGACAATAACTACATTGGCCTCACTGCCTTCCTGAAAGCTCATCCCATTGCTGCTACTTTTGAGGCCTTGGTGCCCTATTTGCATACACTGGCTTGCTGTCACCCACATAGGGCCTTATTCCTGGACTAACAGATTCCCCAACAGTTATCAATCCCTAACAGTCTTGTAGCTATCTCTGCTTACTACACATGGGTCATAGTGGCCTTCTCCATTCTGTCATCTAGATTGTTGTCTACTACCATTTTCCAAATATACTCCATTCCTATGCGAAAAAAAAAACTACCACCTAAACACCCATGGGATCACACCATCAAGTTTATTCCTGGAGGACAGCCAACAGACTGCAAGGTGTACCCTCTAAATACAGTCAAACAAGAGCAACTGGATGAGTTTCTCAAAGAGAACCTTAAATCAGGATGAATACACCCCAGCACATCAGAACAGGCACCATTCTTTTTTGTGAAGAAAAAGGATGGGAAACCCTGACTGGTGCAAGACTACAGAAAACTCAATGAAATCACCAAGAAAAACTGATACCCTCTACCACTGATTGGAGAACTCATTGATTGCTTGTCAAAAGCTAAGGTGTTTTCCAAGATGGATATCTGTTGGGGATACAATAACATCTGCATCAAAGAAGGAGATGAATGGAAGGCAGCCTTCAAAACTCATTGAGGCCTATTTGAACCTATGGTTGTGTTCTTTGTGTTAAAAGATACATAGTAAATGTATTCACTTAATACTCATCTGTTTCACCTCTTATCTTATCTTATCTTATCAGAGTATTATATAATCGTTGATTTGAGATTAGATAATGATTAACAGATTAGATATGAGCAAGATAATGAATTTATAGTGAATATTTAGTGTGTTTCATATTTAACATTCATTCTAGAACATCTATTGATAGAGATGATATCATAAGGCACAATATGATATCATTAGGTACATAATGAAGTCATAAAGAACTTTATGATATGAATATAATAAGATAAGGTACAGAATGACCTCATCCACAGCAATGTGCAGCAATGCTCAGTCATCTGCTGTGCAAAGTACAGCAATTGCACTGCATTTGTATAGCTCTTACACAGCAATTGCACTGCATTTGTATAGCTCTTACACAGCAATAGCTGTGTGTACATAGCCTCATAGTTACTCCATTGGTAGTATAATGTGTATGTAAGCTAGGGTTCCAAAATGCATAAAAGGAGGGCATTCTGGATGACTGTCCCTCAGTTCCAAGAACTAATAGTAGTCTACTAAGGCAACAACACAGCTAAGAATGTAAGTAGTTAATCCTTACTTAGCTGTGTCCTGTGCTGCTCTCCCCTGATTTAACACTTTGGGCTATGTAACTCTCTGGTGACTTTCCAAACCATGATGAATGATATTTTCCAGACAGAAATCACAGAAGGATGGGTTGTCATTTACTGGACAACATCTTGGTGTTCTCTGGGTCACAGGATGCACACACAATGCATGTTAACCACATCCTGGCAAAACTAGCTGAGCATAAGTTGTCCCTCAAGCTGGAAAAGTGTTGGTTTGACCAACCCACTATGGGTCTGGTCATTAGTCACAATTCCATTCAGATGGAGAAAGGAAAAATTCAGGTGATTGCTGAGTGGCCCACCTGTTACGATCTGAACTTTTTCTGTATTTTTCTCTATTTTATTCAGAGGCCTACGGACATATAACAAGACGCGAGCATACGGCACGGGACCCCTATCCAGATATGGCAGGAGGATTATATAACCCAGGGTGGCTATACGATCAGGGCTATTAGGGGATATTGGGTGAAATGGCGTTCACGGGAAGGGACCGGGAGTCTGGGTAAGTCCGGACAGGTCTGGGAGATGGGTCTAGATCTTGTTGCTGCGCGTGCATAGCCTTAGCGGCTGCGCAGACTGTGCGCACAGACCAACGGCTCAGGTATATAAGGAGTGCGTCTGTAGGTAGGAGTCCTTAAGACTCTAGATTGTTTCCTCCTTGTAGGTTACAGACTATTGTGTCTTAGCTTCATCTCTATTCATCTTTTCTCCTCTGAAGCTTGTGATTGTGTCAAGGATTAGTCCTAACATAATCTAGAGTCTTCTACATCACACCCTTCGTCGTTGGTCACAGCGCGGAGCAAGTCTTGCTCGTCATCGCGGACAGTGACAAGGAGAGTCTAGTTTTTCAGTAAACTGTCTGACTCTGTACACATTACAGCATGTGTCTACAGACAGCCTCGAGGAGTCTAGGCGACATTGACTTCGACAACAGATAGCCTCATCTTACCGTTGTAAGGTGACTACGGCCAATTGGCTACTGGCAACAAAACAATACTAGACGAGAGCTTGGAGCGCGCTGTAGTTGACCGGGCAGGGTCTTGCAGGCACCAGCACTAGTATTGCGGAAAAGGGGGCAGAACCCTCGAAGACAATCCATTTGTGTGTCGTGTATCAAGGAGATACAGTCTGAGAATACCAATTACATATCGGATCTACTGATCTGAGCATGAGGACATCTCAGTGAAAACCCGGGCACCACACATTTGGGTCACTTGGTGGAATCAAATCGAAGATCTGAGTGCGGGTGCGTTATTGACCGCATCAGACAGTGGACGTATTAGGAAGTACATTTACAGAGGAAGAGGCGACATCCCTCTACTTGAGGCGTCATTGGAATCGCGGATCTAGAAAGATCAAAACAATCGGAATGGCAGGGCTGTTCAACTACATATTGCCAAGGGCCGGCATGACCCTTGAAGAAATCGGAATCATCTTCTCGATCGGATGGGCGCAGGGGTGCGCAGCAAAGAAATTACCCGCTACAGTAACCAAGGAGGTTTGGACCGACAACCGACCTCGCGATGCACATGTCAGGGCTTGGCAGCGCTGGCAGAAGGAACAGAGACGTCTTCAAAAGGAAATGAAACGTCAAGAGAAATTAGCGGCATGGCGCGCTGAAGAAGCGGCCATCAAGGAACAAGAAGACGCGTGGCAGGAGTTACTAAAAATACGCCATGAACAATTACTGAAGAAGCACTGGTTCAGGGAATTGGAGCAACAAATTACCAGGGAGCGGAAAACCCTGGAAGACGTTTTAAATCAGCTGAAGCCCGGATCGGCGGTACGGGAGGCACTATTCAACACGCCCTCCAACATTGAGTTACTACTCATCAGTTTCAATGTGTACACATTGAAACATGATGGCCTAGTCCTAACAGCAAAAGAAAGGAATTGATTGATGCATGCTCTAAACGGAAATATAGAAGGAGCAATGGAAGTTCATCGTCGATACAGCAATTTTTCGGTTCATCCTGACATCCCTGGATATTGTTACCTCAGTATGATTAAAGTGCAGTATTGGAATCAATACAATTGGCCAGCCTATCCCCAAATATTTGAATTGGTGTCATGGGATCCCAGATTAAGGAACACCAGAGCACGGATCACCATCAGACCCACTCAAGGGGTTGATAATTGCTATCATGTGGAGCCTTGTCTGGATGGACTTCAAGCCTGGAGATATATGTTCTTTTTGGAACGAAAAGGATCAGGACATAAACGGCTGGGAGCATTTCGGTTTACAACTGATATGCTGGCACATATGTATAATGCATTAACTGGATGGCGGACCGCATGGGCTGAAGATACGGAATTACCTGCTCCTGCAGGCGCTACTCCGGCTCAAATAGCGGCTCAGGAAGATGTCATCCAGAGACAACAAATGCAGCGAGAGGAAACCATTACAGCAATTGGACAAGTGGTGGCTGGAATAGTAAATGAGTATCGGCGAGCCAATCCAATCCCGCCACCCACACCTCTTACCAAAGCTGAGATGCCAGATTATTACGAAGGAGACCCCCGCATGGTAGATGGATGGCTGAGGCAGATGAGAACATACTTCACGTTGGCTTGAGAAACTCAGTTAGATCGAAAGATCTTGATCTGTTTGTATTGGATCAGAAAAGGCAAAGATAATCGAGCGGGAGATTGGGCAGGAGTGAAACTCAAAGCAGTTCAGGATGCAGACCAAGAATACCAAAACGAAATGGTTAATTCTGGATGGCCAACTAACCTGTCCTGGGCCTCGTTGAATCAAGGTGTCATTGTGAATGATCATGAAATTAGATGTCCCTTAAGGAATCAGTTTCCCTTTACTTCATGGGAAGATTTTACAATGCAGATGCATAAATTCTTCATGTCAACCAAAACTCGGGAAAAGGCGACAGATGCAATTCTTGCATTAAAACAAGGGAGCACAATGATTGAAGATCATGTAGTCAGATTCAACGCACTAGTACCATTGGTCGGATGGGACAATAGAGCGTTGATCACATTGTTCAAACAAAACATCAATCCTGCATTAGGATGAGATCTGATCAGGCACGGAAATTTAGGGGATGATGCAACCCTGAAGCAGATTCAGGATCGGGCGATAGAGCTTGCCCGAGCTTATTGTAAGGCAACGGAAGCGTACGGGCCAGATAGACAAAAAGGCGGTTACAAAGAAAAAACAGTTGCTAAAGATAGCAAACCAAACCAGTTTCAATATAGTACGCCGACAACATCTAAAGACCCGAACGCTATGGATGTGGACAAAAGTAGGAAACCGGTCACCGGGAACTGTTACAAGTGCGGCAAAGAAGGACACTTTGCCCGAGAATGCCCAGACCCTAGGAAACCCTGATGGAAGGATACGGGAAAGTGGAGAGCAAGAGAAGTCAGGATAGAGGAGCTCACCGAGGAGCAGTGGAAAGAACTCGGAAAAGAAAAGGGTTTTGGCGAAAGCCAGTAGGCGAGCGCTCAGTGCTGCTGGCTGATAGAGTTTCAAAATCGAACAATGACTCTTGTGTAAACGTACAAGGATTGTTATATGAATATTCGTCTCATATTCATCGGATTCAAAACTTAAGTGTGAGCACCAAACCCAGGATTAAACAATGGACCCCTGCATGGGTAATGAGAAGGATATGGCAACAAAGCAAAACTGTTGCTATAGATTGTTTGAAGGGATGGGTTCATGAAAAACGTTTATCTGAAGTAACACCACAGCTGTTGAAGGAACTGAACCAGCAATCAGAGTCAGAAGCCATGTGGAACTTGGCACAATTACAACAACAAATTGTCAAAGCTTCAGGAAAACAAGAAATGAACCTTAAAGGAATCATAACCACTATGGATACAGGATCCACAATTCCTGTTACGGCTTTAGTTGACTCAGGATGCACAGGATCGTGTATCAACGATGAGTTTGTAGAAAAACACCGGATGAACAAGTGACGCCTCTTACGACCAGTGCCAGTCTATAATGCGGATGGAACCCGCAATACCATGGGGAATATCGAATACATGGTTCAGTTTAAACTATGCATTGGAGATCATGAAGAAGTTATGGATTGTTGTGTCGCACGATTAGGGAAGACGGATTTGTTTTTGGGTCATGACTGGTTACAGTTGCATAATCCCAGTATGAATTGGAAGAAACATGAAGTGACTTTCAGCCGTTGTCCGGGAACTTGCTGGAATCAGTCCAGTGTAAGCGAACCTGAGGAGGAGGTAGACGAAACCGAATCCTTAGAGGCTGGGGAACGCCTACTTGCTGTACATGTAGGACCAGAGGAGTTGAAATTACGACCGCTCTCAACTGACATTGCAGCAAAAGAGGCGCTGGCTAGTAAAAAGCGATCATTGGAAGAGACAGTACCAGGACATTATCTCAAATACAGAAAAGTGTTTGAGAAAGAAACGTTTGATGAATTACCACCGAGACGGCTGTGGGATCATGCCATCGAGTTCATTCCGGGAGGACAGCCAACTGACTATAAAGTATACCGTTGAATAAAGAAGAGCGGGAGCAGTTGGATGAATTCCTAGAAGAAAATCTGAAATCGGGACGAATTAGACCAAGTACTTCTGAACAAGCATCACCTTTCTTCTTTGTCAAAAAGAAAGATGGCAAGCTGAGACCAGTACAGGATTACCGAAAGTTGAATGACATCACGAGGAAAAATTGATACCCATTACCCTTGATTGGTGAACTAATTGATCAACTATCAAAAGCCAAAGTCTTCTCGAAAATGGATATTTGATGGGGCTACAATAATATTAGGATCAAAGAGGGTGATGAATGGAAGGTGGCTTTCAAAACTCACCGAGGCCTGTTTGAACCTCTGGTCATGTTTTTTGGTCTCTGTAACTCTCCGGCGACATTTCAGACAATGATGAACAATATCTTTAGGCAAGAAATTGCTGAAGGATGGGTTGTCATCTATATGGATGACATTTTGGTATTTTCCCAATCACAGGACGCACACACGGTGCATGTTAATCGTATCCTGGCAAAACTGGAAAATCATAAACTGTCATTGAAGCCGGAGAAATGTTGGTTCAATCAACCTCAAATCGACTTCTTGGGACTAGTCATCAGTCAGGACTCCATTCAGATGGAAAAGGGCAAAGTTCAGGCTGTAATTGATTGGCCTATTCCTACCTGCAAACGTGAATTGCAGCAGTTCTTGGGTTTCATTAACTTTTACCGGCGCTTTGTCCAAGGGTTTGCTAAAATGGCGAAACCTTTAACGGGTCTTACTGGAAAGGTTGAGTGGCAATGGACGGACCAGCAGACATTGGCCTTTCAGGGACTGAAAGACCTTGTGGCGAGGGAGGTAGTCCTCAAAATTCCCGACGATGATGGTCAATTTCGTGTTGAAGTAGATGCGTCTGATTTTGCAATCAGTGGAATTTTGTCCCAGCAAAGCAAGGACGGCACATGGTGACCGGTGGCCTTCATTTCCAAATCGTTAAATGAAGCGGAATGGAATTATGAGATCTATGACAAGGAAATGCTTGCAGTCATGCATGCATTTTATGAATGGTCTCATTACCTGAAAGGTGCAAAGGAACAGATTGAGGTTTTAACAGATCATCAAAACCTCACGTATTTCCGAAAACCACAGAATCTGAATAGACGACAGGCACGATGGGTCATGGACTTGCAGGAATTCAACTTTGTCATTAAACACCGGTCTGGAAAGTCCAACTCAAAAGTGGATTTATTGTCAAGGAGAGCAGGACATGAAAAGGGACAAAATGATAATGAAGGGGTGATACTCCTGAAGGATCATTTGTTCGTAAGGATCTATGATGATGATCGGGCAATTGAGGACATCATTAAGGAAATCCAAAAGGTCTCGGCTCGGCAATGGGAAACTCAGGTTCGGCAGGGTATCGAACAGCAGGACCCGGACTTTAAAATCGAGAAAGGACTAGTTGAATGGAAGGGTTGAATCTACGTTCCAGCGGATGCGCGAATCAGGGGTGATTTGATCCAGATTCATCACTCCTGGGGACATTCAGGGGTAGTCAAAACCGTGGAGAATCTCACTCGCAACTTCTGGTGGCCACAAATGCGAAAGGACATTGAATGCTTTATACGAGGATGTGAAACATGCCAGAGAGTAAAACCAGATCGACAGCCAAGAGCAGCGCCATTAAACCCAAATGAGATCCCGGATGCACCATGGGAAGTCATCTCGGTTGATTTAATTGGGCCGTTACCGGATTCCAAAGGAAATGACATGATCATGGTCATAGTAGATCGGTTTACAAAAAAGGCGTACTTCCTCCCAACAACGTCATCAATTACGTCACAAGGAGTAGCAGTTTTATTCCGGGATAATGTCTTCAGAGAACATGGCTTGCCAAGGAAGGTCATCAGCGATCGAGGACCACAGTTTGTCTCCAAGTTCATGGACGACCTATATGGGATTTTGGGAATACAAGCTAATAGATCAATGGCCTATCACCCGCAAACCAATGGACAAACAGAACACGTCAATCAGGAAGTCAAGGAATTCCTGACAATGTTTGTCAACCATCGACAGGACAATTGGAGTGATTGGCTTGCAGTAGCCCAATTTTGCCATAATGACCGAGTACATTCGTCTACAGGATTCTCACCGTTCTTCATGAACTATGGAAGACATCCCAACAAGGGGATGAATCCGTTATACCAGCCCAAAACTGTAGTCATGGAGGAACTAGTCAAAGAAATCGAGAATGTCCATGCCAAAGCCAAAACCGCGTTGGAAAAAACCACTGAAGCAATGAAGAAGTGGTGGGATGCTCACAGAACACCAGCACGAAACTATCAACCAGGAGACAAGGTGTACCTCAGTACAGAAAATTTGCCGATGCTTCGAGCAACTAAGAAGTTAGACAGCAAGTTTGTGGGTCCCTTGGAAGTGGTGGAGAAAGTTGGCACTTCCGCATATCGACTAAAAGTCCCTGTTGCATGGAAAATCTACAACGTCTTCAATGAAGTACTCTTGAAACCTTACACTGCTCCAGAATTCCCCAATCAAATAGAAAAAGTTGCCAAACGTAAAGAGGCACAGATGGTAGAGGAATCCGAGGACGACGAGTACGAAGTTGAAGAAGTCATGGACAGCAGAGTCAGCGGGCGGAATGGTGGCAGACTAGAATATTTGGTCAAGTGGAAAAATTACCCAGTGGAGGAATCTACATGGGAACCAGCCGAGAACCTCGCTAATGCTAAGAAAGAGGTTCAGAAATTCCACAGACAAAATCCAAGTGCGCCTCGATGACTGGCAGTCACGGACTTACAGTTTAAAAATTGGCAAAACTACACAGATACAAAGGCTCCCAAACGGTTGTTCGGTTGGGAAGATGGCAAATTCGAGCGTGACTACCTCGACAGATTAAAACGGAATTGGCAACGGTGGAAAGGCGACCGCAAACTCATCTATGCTGAACCCGACACGGAAGGGGCGTTCTCAAGAGACCTTGAGCGTGGTGGGCCGGTTAAACCCACGCTTGATTCCCCTAAAGGCAAAACCATCGCATGATATAGCGCTCGGCGCTGAAGCGATTTACGACCAACGTGTGACTTCCCGGGACGTAAAGTCTTAAGGAGGAGGTCATGTTATGATCTGAACTTTTTCTGTATTTTTCTCTATTTTATTCAGAGGCCTACAGACGTATAACAAGACGCAAGCATACGGCGCGGGACCCCTATCCAGATATGGCAGGAGGATTATATAACCCAGGGTGGCTATACGATCAGGGCTATTAGGGGATATTGGGTGAAACGGCGTTCGCAGGAAGGGACCAGGAGTCTGGGTAAGTCCGGACAGGTCTGGGAGATGGGTCTAGATCTTGTTGCTGCGCGTGCATAGCCTTAGCGGCTGCGCAGACTGTGCGCACAGACCAACGGCTCAGGTATATAAGGAGTGCGTCTGTAGGTAGGAGTCCTTAAGACTCTAGATTGTTTCCTCCTTGCAGGTTACAGACTATTGTGTCTTAGCTTCGTCTCTATTCATCTTTTCTCCTCTGAAGCTTGTGATTGTGTCAAGGATTAGTCCTAACACCACCCTACTTGTAAACACAAGTTGCAACAGTTTTTGGGTTTTGTCAATTTCTACCACCAATTTGTGATGGGTTTTGCCAAAATAGCAAAGCTGCTGACTCATTTAACAGGCAAGGTTGAGTGGCACTGGACAGAATCCCAAGCTTTGGCCTTTCAGGGACTGAAAGACCTTGTGGCAAGGGAGGTAGTACTCAAAATTCTGGATGATGATGGTCAATTTTGAGTCAAAGTGGATGTGTATGATTTCACAATAGGAGGAATTTTGTCCCAGCAGTGCAAAAATGGTGAATGGAGACCTGTGACCTTTATTTCAAAAGCCCTTAACTGTTAGGACTAATCCTCACACAATCACAAGCTTCAAGAGAGAGAGGGTAGAGAGAGATAAATTGCAGACACAGTAGGCAGTAACCTGTGAGAAGGAAACTATCTAGAGTCTTAAGGACTCCTACCTACAGAACACACTCCTTATATACCTGAGCTGTTGGTCTGTGTACACAGACTGCGCAGCCACTAAGGCTGTACATGCACAGCTACAACACCTAGGCCCACCTCCTAGACCTGTCTGGATCCATCTGTTCCCACAAATGCTGCTTTGCCCACTATCCCCTAATTGTTACAATTCTCTTTTCCCTTTGTTAACAGACTACTTTCACTTGTTACAAACCCATAGTTATGCTTGGACATTGTCTCCTTCTGTAGCTACCTTTGCTTTTCCTTTCTTAGATAGCTATGCACTTTCCCCTTTAGCTTCCATTGTTCCCCAAACATATATAAACCCTTCTCATGTACCATAGTTCTTTAGTTCCAACTTAGTTGAATCATATCTACAACTTGAATGCTCCCTTTGCTTGTCACCTCAACCACTCTCCTCACTCTCATTCTAGCCTTTGTCATCATTAGACTTAGTGCCTAGAACCCTTGTCCAGTGGCTGGGAACATACCGAGACTCTGTTTGTTGCTGTAGACTTGGACAATGAATGACATTGTGGACATCAACCATAACATAAGTTGGAACTCAGGACTAGCTCAGGGTATCATCCCTAGCTGACACCATTGAGACCCACAGCTCTCAGGAATGACCCCCAAATGGATCTGTCACCTATAAGGGGAAATACTATCTTGGACAATGAGAAGTTTTTCTCTACCAATGAACCTGGTACTTTGTTACAGAAGGACAGAAACAAAACAAACCAGTCCCAGACAGATATTTTTCAGGAGCCTTTTACTCAGGAGCCTTTGAACATGATTTACCCAATCAAATCTACCTAGACTGGGGTAGTGAAGTGCAAGGAGAACCACTCTACCTTGTTTTAGAACCAGAAGACGAACTAGGAAAGACTCTTTACAGAGACTTCTTTGGGACTAGTGACAGATACAGAGTTACAGCTAATATCTTAGCAGAGTGGGAAGAATTATGCCGAATTGAACAAGCCAAGCTTGAGGAAAGCCCATTTGATACAGATTACTCAAAACAGGGACCACCCCCATCTCTGAAACAGAAAACCCCAAGTAGGACCCCTACTCCAGAACTGCCCCCATCTCCAAAACAGAAAACCCCAAGTAGAACCCCTACCCCAGAACCAAAACCAAAACTAACTGCTCCTGAACCAAGAATGGCATCTGAAAACAGTGCTAGCTCTAAAGGAGATATCAAACCACAGCCTATATGATGACCTTTTACAGGAAAACAAATCAAAGCAAGATCATTTCTAGGACAACTTGAGGATTACTTTACCCTCAATGAACAGAATTATGAAGGAAAAGATGAGAAGAAAGTCAGGTATGTGCTTGCATGCATGGGACCAGAATTAGATGATTGGAAAACCATTATTCAAGGCGAGTTAAACAAAAACAAGGATAGGGCCACAGCCACATTCAAATGGAGCAACTATGAGGCCTTTGAAACATGTTTCATCAATGACTGGGGAGAAGTTAACAGTGCCCTTTGAGCCCTGAACAATTTATCCAAATTAAGAGTTGGAAATGGCATCTCAGTCCCAGAATACATTAGGAAATTCTGCATGGACATAGGAACATCTGGTCTTACTGGAATACCTGCTCAGTTGCAAGCATTTGTCAAAGGATTACCCTTAGAACTTGCTAGGATGATCTTACAAAACCAAAGGAAAATCAAGATGATGCAAGAAGCCTATGACAAGGCTGAGGATCACCATAATGCTTGGGACATGACATGACAGGGAAACAGGAGAACCAATGATGGTTCTGGAACACATTTCAGTTGTAACAGTAATCAATCCAGAACAATCAGAGCTATTAATACCACAACTCCTGACTGACTGACAGATGATCAAAAGGGGGAATACCAAAAGACTGGAAAGTGTTTCAGATGTAGAACACAGGGACACATCTCCAGGAACTGCCCAAAATGCAATGACACATCTTCATCCAAGTCTTCTTACCAAAACAAGGCTGTCCATTCCATCACTGAGGAACAACAGAAGGAAGAGGATGAACCAGCAAAGAAGATTAGAGTGATCTTTTCTGCAATGTCTACTGAAGAGAAGAATGCCCTCCTAAACAAGTTTGAAAATGAGGGTTTTTTAGTTAGGAAGTGTCACTCAGCAGTTGGCCCTTCCTTATCATCAAGATTTGAACAGTTAGCACTTGATTCTGTAATAGTATTATCCAACAATAACAGGCACATTTCGTTAACTATCAAATCGACTGATCTACCTGCTGGAACCTCTGCCCTAATCAACTGTAGAGCAGAAGGAAACTTCATAGATGAAGGAGCAGTGAAGGAACTCAGAAAAGAATGACTCAAAAAGCCAATTAAAGTCAGAAATGCAGATGGAACAGTAAATGCAAAAGGAATGATCACACATCGCACCAAAGTATGCTATATGATTGAAGGACAACAATTTGTAAATTGGTTTTGGATCACTAAGCTAGGCAATCAATGAATGATTCTAGGAATACCTTGGTTAGAGGAGAATAACCCAATCATCAATTGGTGAGAAAAGTACCTGCAGATTGAAGATCCAGATGCATTGCCAAAAACAATTTGGCAGCTGACCCTAGATTCTCAGCAGTGTGGCAAAGATGACTACTGGATTAGAGTAAAAACATCAGCATCACAGGAACTGGAGCACAGGGTAAAGAAAGACAAACCATCTACCATGCTACCACCAGAATATGAGCAGTGGTGCACTATCTTTGACAAGAAAGCATCAGAATGTTTTCCATCTAGTTGACCATGGAATCATGCAATTAACACTAAAGAAGGCTTCATTCCAAAAGCCAGTAAACTCTATCCCTTATCCATCAAGGAACAAGGACTATTAGATGAATGGATTGATGAACAACTTCAGAAAGGATATATCAAACCATCTACATCACCCCAGGCATCATTGTTCTTCTTTGTAGCAAAAAAAGAAAGTGGAACACTCTGGCCCTGTCAGGACTACCAATATCTGAATGAATGGACTATCAAAAACACATATCCACTTCCCCTTGTCTCCAATCTCATGACTAAACTATGAGGTGCCAAGTACTTCACCAAATTAGACCTCCAATGGGGATACAACAATGTTCAGATCAAAAAGGGAGACAAATGGAAAGCAGCATTCATTACAAACCAAGGGCTCTATGAACCAACAGTCATGTTCTTTGGATTATGCAATTCACCATCAACCTTCCAGACAATGATGAACAAATACTTTAGGGATATGATCAACAAAGGATGGTTAATCATTTACATGGAGAATATGTTAATCTGTACAGAATCATTGGAGCAACTGGAAGAACAGACAAAATGGGTTTTACAGCAGTTGCAAGATAACAATCTGTTCCTGAAACTGGAAAAGTGCAAATTTGCCACACAGAAAGTTGAGTTCCTTGGAATGATCATCACCCCTGGACAAATCCAGATGGACCCAATTAAGCTAGCAGGCATCTTGGATTGGCCAGTTCCCACCACAGTTAAACAAGTCCAATCATTCCTCGGATTTGGAAATTTCTATCGATGCTTTATTGGAAATTTTGCCACCATTGCCAAACCACTCACTGATCTTACTAAGAAAACTGAACCATTTGAGTGGACCATTGAATGGAATAATGCCTTTGAAATCCTGAAATGATGATTTGCATCTATGCCAGTATTACTTATGCTGGATCCAACTTGACCCTTCAGACAGACACATCAAATAAAGCAATAGGAGCAGTCCTGAAACAGGGAGATGAAACAGGGTCCCTGCACCCTTGTGGATTCATTTCACATGCATTAATGCAAATGGAGCAAAACTACCAAATCTATGACCGAGAACTCTTGGCAATCATTAAGGGATTGATGACTTGGCAACACCTATTGCATGGATTGCCCCACACCACCATTGTTCACTGTGATCACAAGAACTTGTCCTATTACTGAACTGCTCAACACTTAACACCCAGACAAGCTAGGTGGTCATCCTTACTATTGGAATTCAACCTATGCATTGAGCATGTCCCTGGCACAAAGATGTTTGAAGCAGATGCCCTATCTTGACACCCTGACCACATGGGAAATAGTGAATCACAAGAAGACATCATAGTCTTACCTGAGGATTGTTTCATTTGTCTTATTGCAGAAGATCTAGTTACAGATATTCAGAAAGCAATGTCAAAAGACAACTTTGAACACATTTTAATTGAAGTTATCACCACACACCACACACCACACACCACCAATCAAATTGAATATACAAGATTGGTCTTACACAAATGGCATTGTACACTATCTCAGTAAAACCTGCATCCCTGACCAGGATGGCCTACAGACCAAATTGATCAAAGAAATGCATGAAGCATGATCATTGGGCCACCCTGGATGATTAAAGACTCTTGAACTCCTCAAATGTGACTACTGGTGGCCTGGAATGTTCAAACATGTCAGAGAATGGATTGAGGGATGTGCCCTCTGTCAACAGATGAAGATTAACACACACCCAAATGTGCTGGCCCTTCACCCAATTCAGTCAAAAGTGACATGCCTATTCCAACAAGTAACCCTTGATTTCATCACCAATCTACCCCTTTCTGATGGCTTCAACTCAATCCTGGTCACAGTGGACCACAATCTTACAAAGGGGGTAATTTTCACACCTTGCAAAAAGACAATCAATGCTCTAGGCACTGCAGAACTCTATGTCTCCAAAATCTTTAAATGGTTTGGCCTACCTGATGTTTTAATCTTGGATTGAGGTCTGCAGTTCTCTGCAAAAGTATTCCAGGAAATACAAAAAGCATTAGGAATCAACCACAGAATGAGCACAGCTTACCATCCTCAGACAGATGGAGAAACAGAACAAGTCAATCAAGAACTAGAAATCTACCTTCAGATGTTTTGTGCTAATGAACTGCACCTATGGAAACCACTCCTCCCAAAAGCCAAGTTTGCTCACAATAACCAGCATCATGACACAATCAAGACTTCCTCATTCAGGCTAATGTATGGAATGGACCCTATTGCACTTCCCACAGCCACAACATGAATGACTACTCCAGCAGCTGAAGAATGCCTTCAGTTCCTGAGGAAGGCCAGAGAAGAAGCATTAGCAGCACATGAGCTAGCCAGACAACTAATGGCAAGACATTGCAAAGATAAGGCAATATGATTCAAAAAAGGTACCAAAGTATGGCTTGAGAACAGGAATCTCCATATACCATATCAGTCCAGAAAGTTAGCACCAAAATGAGAAGGACCCTTCAAAATCAAACAAGTGATGGGACCTGTGACATACAAATTGAAACTCCCAAAGCAATGGTGCATTCACCCTGTGTTTCATATGTCACTCCTTACCCCATATCAGGAAACAACTGCACATGGCCCAAATTATGTGAAACCACCCCCTGATCTCATAAATGGACAAGAGGAATTTGAGGTAGAAGCAATTCTAGCCCATAGAAAGCGAGGCGCAGGCTACCACTATCTAGTTGAATGGAAAGGCTATGGATCAAATGACAATTCTTGGGAACCCACCTGTAATCTTTCAAATGCCACTAACATCCTATTGGAATATCAATAATGTTGACACCTCTGAATCATGACTCAATACAAAAACCGTCATATCCTAAAGCAAAATCACTATTATATGAAATGAAACTGCTCAACACTCTCCCAATATACTATAGCTCTTAAAGAAAAAACCATCTTCACCCACATACAATACCTTCCCTTCCAACATGCCCCTAAAGCACCAAATCTGTCAGAAAAACTCACCTGAACAGTGGCAATGGTCACACAATATTACCACATTCCCCAACTCAATTGCGATCATCAGAAGAATCCATCAGGAACAACAGAGATCCCCTGCCATGCAGTACAACAGTACCTCCCTGGATTCTATCAGTTACAATTCTCAGTCAATGACTTACTGTTCTACAGTACAAGCCCACCGATCTACCAGAATCTAGCAATAAAGAAAACCAACATTTATGACACAAGCCATGGCAGACTCTTATGTCTAGAAGAATACAAGAAACTTGACAAGATCTCCAAAAAGGCACAAGACATCAGCACACAGATCTGGTTATCTCACCAAGGAATCACACTCCCAGGAAGACTGATCCTATCTATGGATGATTACACCAATGACCTCTGCTACCTGCTTGACAAACAAAAAGACATAGTACTCAACATTGTTAGGAAGATTAGGAGATTCCTCTCCAAACCCATCATCACCAACCTAGCACCTATCAGTTCATGGACTTGGAAATGTTTATCAGAGAAGATCACAAACTTCTCACAAACCCTGACATCCTGAATCAAATAGAAATGACTGATTTGGACCTAGACCCAGATTTTGATCAGGACAACCTATAAAGGACAGTCTGCCTGGCATCAAGCAATAATCCTACTTGCTCCAATACACAATGTTCACCTTTTTTGCCCTCACCACCTACTTCACCACCCTCCTCCTCATCTCCTGCACTCACTGGTGCATCAACAAAACCACCACCACCCTCTCACCCTTTATTGCCATCCCAGACCTCCCACTCAAGGTCTTCATTGAAAATACCACCACCATCCACTTCGAGGATGATGACCTTCACATCCACCCAGCCAACCTCCTCCTGTTACAGTCGATGTCCACAACGTCGTTCGGCGTCCAAGTCTACAGCGACAAACAGAGTCTCGGTCTGTTCCCAATCACTGGACGAGGGTTCTAGGCACTAAGTCTGACGATGACAAAGGCTAGAGAGGGAGAGCGAGGGGAGCGGTTGAGGCGACGAGCAAGAGAGCATTCAAGTTATGGATATGATTCGACTAAGTTGGAACTAAAGAACTACGGTACATGAGAGGGGTTTATATACGTTAAGAGAACAATAAGAACATAAGGGGAAAGAGCATAGCTATCTAAGAAAGGAAAGATGAAGGTAGCTACCAAAGGAGATGACGTCCAAGCGTAACTATGGGTTTGTAACAAGTAAATGTAGTCCGTCAACAAAGGGAAAAGAGAATTGTAACATTACCCCCTTTGTATGCGAGAAGTCACCGACTTCTACCAGCCAGAGGTCGTCCAACCATGATCCGTTCTCGACTCTGCCCATTTGACGGCGTTATCGAGTTCTTTTGTAGATGTCTCTACCTTCCATTTGAGCGCTTCAGCAGCGCGGTGCAGATTTTGAGCGTTCCGCAGGAAGGAGTCGCGTTCCTCATAGGTCATTTCATGCGGGTCGATGGTGAGGGTGAGGGCGGCGAGATTATCTGTGGCGGATGAAAGGTTGGTGATGGAGCAGGTGGCAGCAGCGAGGGCGTCGGCGACGACAGTGAGCGTAGTGTTTCTTTTGACGAACTGGGCGAAATGAGGGAGGTGGTGGTCGTCGGGGTACACTTGAGGAAGTAGATCGGCGGGATGGATGTGGAGGTCGTCGTCCTCGAAGTGGACAACTGTCGTATTTTCAATGAAGACCTCTAGTGGGAGGTCTGGGACGGCGAGGAAGGGCGAGAAGGCGGCGACAGTTTCGTTAATACGCCAATGGGCGCAAGAGAGGAGAGCCAGGGTGATGAAGTAGGCGGTGAGGGCGAAGAAGGTGAACATGGTGCTTGTTACGAGGTAGGTTGGGTGTCAAGCAGTAATACTTGAAAATTTATATGGATGCCAAGTAGCTGATTTCCTCGTCGGAAGGCCAATTTTCTGTATTTAGTGGATCTTCGATTGTAGGGTCGGTGAGGAGTTCTCGTTCCTCTCTGATGAACCTGGTTAATGCATTTAGATGTTCGATCCCTGGTTCCGTTGTTGGGGTGATCAAGAATTTTCTGATTCGCCTAATAATGTCCACTATTACCCCTGCCATGGCGGTAGACAGGTAATCGAGGTCGTCAAGGATGTCTTCCATGAGAATGCGAGGCCTTCCTGGTATCCTGATTCTTCGGCTGATTAACCAGATTTGTGCGCTACACTCCCGTATTTGTTTAGTGATTTCATCCATCTGTTTGTATTCTTTTGGACATAGCAGTCTCCCATAGGCGCTTTCATAAACGTCATTGTTTCTTATGGCTCGAAGTTGGTATGCAGGTGGATCGTTGTTGTAGCGGGGTAGATCGTCGGCTGAAAATTGTAAGTCGTGGTACTTGGGAAGATAATTCTGGATATCATTGCAGGGGAACTTTGTTGTTCCTGAAGGATTCTTTTGGTGACGGTGATCGAGTCTAGGGGTGCGATAGTATCGTGTGACTAGCGCCACGGGTCGGGTGAGTTGTCCTGGTGGGTTTGGTGCTCTAGGAGCATGTTGTAAAGGGAGGTATTGTATGTGGGTATAGACGGTCTTTTCTTTAAGAGCTATAGTGTATCGAGAAAGTGTTGAGCAGTTCCGTTTCGTATAGTGGTAGTTTTGTTTCAAGATGTGGCGGTTTCTGTATCGCGTCATGGTTCAAAGGTGTCGTCGTTGTTGATATTCAGACAAGATATCAATGGCGTTTGCAAGATTGCGAGCGGGTTCCCAGGAATTATCATTCGATCCATAGCCTTTCCATTTAACCAGGTAGTGGTAGCCTGCGCCTCGTTTCCTATGGGCTAGAATTGCCTCTACCTCGAATTCCTCTTGTCCATTTACGAGATCAGGGGGTGGTTTCATATAGTTCGGCCCGTGCGCAGTTGTTTCCCTGTACGGGGTAAGGAGTGACGCATGAAACACAGGGTGAATGCGCCATTGTTTTGGGAGTTTCAATTTGTATGTCACTGGTCCCATTACTTGTTCGATCTCGAAGGGTCCTTCTCGTTTTGGTGCTAGCTTTCTGGACTGATATGGTATGTGAAGATTTCGGTTCTCAAGCCATACTTTGGTACCCTTCTCAAATCGTATTGCTTTGTCCTTGTGTCGTCTTGCCACTAATTGTCTTGCTAGTTCATGTGCTGCTAGCGCCTCTTCTCTGGCTTTCCTTAGGAACTGAAGGCGTTCTTCTGCCGCTGGTGTGGTCATTCGCGTAGTAGCTGTGGGAAGTGCAACAGGGTCCGTTCCATACATTAGTCTGAATGGAGAAGTTTTAATCGTGTCATGATGTCGATTATTGTGAGCAAATTCAGCTATTGGGAGAAGCGGTTTCCATAGATGCGGTTCATTTGAGCAGAACATTCGGAGATAGACTTCTAGTTCCTGGTTGACTCGTTCTGTTTCCCCATCAGTCTGAGGATGGTAGGCTGTGCTCATTCTGTGGTCGATTCCTAATGCTTTTCGTATTTCCTGAAATACTTTTGCAGAGAACTGTGGTCCTCGATCTGAGATTAAAACGTCGGGTAGGCCAAACCGTTTGAAAATTTCCGATACGTAAAGTTCCGCAGTTCCTAGTGCATCGATTGTCTTTTTGCAAGGTGTGAAAATTACCCCCTTTGTAAGGCCATGGTCCACCGTGACCAGGATCGAGTCGAAGCCATCGGAAAGGGGTAAATCAGTGATGAAATCAAGGGTCACTTGCTGAAAGGGACGGGTTGCTTTCGACAGAATTGGGTGAAGGGCTGGTGCGTTCGGGTGTGTGTTAATTTTCATCTGCTGACAGAGGGCGCATCCTTCTATCCATTCTCTGACATGTTTGAACATTCCGGGCCACCAGTAGTCACGTTTAAGGAGTTCAAGGGTCTTTAATCGTCCAGGATGGCCAGATGATCGCGCTTCATGTGTTTCTTTGATTAATTTGGTTTGTAATCCGTTCTGGTCAGGGATATAGGTTTTTCCGAGATAGTGAACAATGCCGTTTGTATAAGACCAATCCTGTATGTTCGATTTGATCGGCGGGGCGCGGTGCGTGGTGATAACTTCTATTAGAATGCGTCCGAAATCATCTTTTGACATTGCTTTCTGAATCTCTGTGGCTAGATCTTCCGCGATAAGACGAATGAAGCGATCCTCTGGTAGGACTATGATGTCTTCTTGTAATTCACTATTTCCCATATGATCAGGTCGTCGGGATAGGGCATCTGCTTCAAACATTTTTGTGCCAGGGACGTGTTCGATGCGTAAATCAAATTCTGATAATAGAGATGACCATCTAGCTTGTCTAGGCGTTAAGCGTTGGGTGGTTCGGTAGTAGGATAGATTCTTGTGGTCGCAATGAACTATAGTGGTGTGGGGTGATCCGTGTAACAAATGTCGCCAGGTCATCAATCCTTTGATAATTGCCAAGAGTTCTCGATCATAGATCTGGTAATTCTGCTCTGTTTGTGTTAATGCATGTGAGATAAATCCGCAGGGGTGTAGAGATCCTGTTTCATCTGCTTGTTTCAAGACTGCTCCTATTGCCTTATTTGATGCATCGGTTTGGAGGATAAAGGGTCGAGTAGGATCTGGCATTAATAATACCGGCATAGATGCAAATTGTTTCTTTAGAATTTCAAAAGCGTTGTTCTGTTCAGTGGTCCAGTCAAATGGTTCTGTTTTCTTAGTGAGGTCGGTAAGTGGTTTAGCGATGGCAGCAAAATTTCCAATGAAACGTCGGTAAAAGTTCCCAAATCCGAGGAATGATCGGACTTGTTTGGCAGTGGTAGGGACTGGCCAATCGGCTATCCCTGCTAACTTTATCGGGTCCATCTGAATGCGTCCAGGGGTGATGATCATTCCTAGGAATTCGACTTCCTGCGTGGCGAACCTGCATTTTTCAAGTTTCAGGAATAGATCGTTATCTTGTAGCCGTTGTAAAATTCGTCTTGTCCGCTCCTCCAATTGCTCTAATGTTTCTGCGCAGATTAACATGTCATCCATGTAAATGATCAGCCATCCCTCGTTGATCATGTCCCTAAAGTACTCGTTCATCATAGTTTGAAAGGTTGACGGCGAGTTGCATAATCCAAAGAACATTACTGTTGGTTCGTAGAGTCCTCGATTAGTGATAAAGGCTGCTTTCCATTTGTCTCCCTTCTTGATGCGAACATTGTTGTATCCCCATCGGAGGTCTAATTTGGTGAAATATTTGGCACCTCGTAACTTAGTCATGAGATCGGAAACAAGGGGAAGGGGATATGCGTTTTTGACGGTCCATTCATTCAAGTATCGGTAATCCTGACAGGGTCGAAGTGCTCCACTTTCCTTTTTTGCTACAAAGAAGAATGGTGACGCCTGTGGTGATGTGGATGGTTTAATGTATCCTTTCTTGAGTTGTTCATCAATCCATTCGTCTAACAGCCCTTGTTCCTTGACCGACAGAGGGTAAAGTTTACTAGCTTTTGGAACGAAGCCTTCTTTTGTGTTGATTGCGTGATCCCATGGTCGGCTGGATGGGAAGCGTTCTGATGCCTTTTTGTCAAAGATGGTGCGCCATTGCTCATATTCCATAGGTAATGCGGTGGATGGTTCGTCTTTCTTTAGCCTGTGCTCTAATTCCTGTGATGCGGACGTTTTAACTCTAATCCAGTAGTCATCTTCACCCCATTGCTGGGAATCGAGGGCTAGCTGCCAGATTGCTTTTGACGACGTGTCTAGATCTCCAATTTTTAGAGATTTCTCTCGCCAGTTGATGATCGGGTTATTTTCTTCTAACCATGGTATTCCTAGAATCATTCGTTGATCGCCTAGCTTAGTGATCCAGAACCAATTGATAAATTGCTGTCCTTCAATTATGTAGCATATCTTGGTTCGATGTGTGATCATTCCTTTCACATTTACTGTTCCATCTGTGTTTCTAACTTTGATTGGTTTCTTAAGTCGTTCTTTCCTGAGCTCCTTTACTGCTCCTTCATCTACGAAGTTTCCTTCTGCTCCACAATCGATTAGGGCAGATGTTCCAGCGGGTAAATCGGTCGATTTGATAGTTAATGAAATGCACTTGTTATTGTTGGATAATACTATTACAGAATCAAGTGCTAACTGTTCAGATCTCGATAATAAGGAAGGGCCAACCGCTGAGTGACGCTTCCTAACTAAAAACCCTCATTTTCGAATTCGTTTAAGAGGGCATTCTTCTCTTCAGTAGACATTGCTGAAAAGATGGCTCTAATTTTCTTTGCTGGTTCGTCCTCTTCCTTCTGTTGTTCCTCAGTGACGGAACGGACGGCCTTATTCTGATAAGAAGACCTGGATGAAGACGTGTCGTTGCGCTTCGGGCAGTTCCTGGAGATGTGTCCCTGTGTTCCACATCTGAAACACTTGCCAGTCTTTCGGTATTCCTCTTTTTGATCATCTGTCAATCGGCTAGGGATCGTGGTATTTATAGCTCTGATTGTTCCAGATCGGTTGTTATTGTTTCGATTGAAACGCGTTCCAGATCCATCATTGGTTCTCCTGTTTCCTTGTCCTGTCATGTCCCAAGTGTTATGGTGATCCTCGGCCTTATCATAGGCTTCTTGCATCGTTTTGATCTTCCTTTGGTCCTGTAAGATCGTCCGAGCAAGTTCTAATGGTAATCCTTTGACGAATGCTTGCAACTGAGCGGGTATTCCTGTGAGTCCAGAGGTCCCTATGTCCATGCGAAATTTTCTGATGTACTCTGGGACTGAAACGCCGTTTCCAACTCTTAATTTGGATAGATTGTTCAGGGCTCGAAGGGCACTGTTGACTTCCCCCCAGTCATTGATAAAACGTGTTTCAAATGCCTCGTAGTTGCCCCATTTGAATATAGCTGTGGTACTGCCTCTGTTGTCGTTTAGTTCGCTTCGGACAATGGTCTTCCAATCGTCTAGTTCTGGTCCCATGCATGCGAGCGCGTATCTGACTTTCTTCTCATCTTTTCCTTCATAGTTCTGTTCATTGAGGGTGAAGTAATCCTCAAGCTGTCCTAAAAATGACCTTGCTTCGATTCGTTTACCTGTAAAGGGTCGTATCAGCTGTGGTTTGATATCTCCTTTAGAGCCTGCACTGGTTTCAGACGCCATTCTTGGTTCAGGAGTGATCGGTGGTTCGGGGTTAATCGGTGGTTCAGGGGTAGGGGTTCTGGTGATCGGTTTCGGTTCTGGAGTAGGGGTTCTACTCGGGGTTCTGGGTTTCGGAGATGGGGGTGGTCCTTGTTTTGAGTAATCTGTATCAAACGGGTTTTCCTCAAGCTTGGCTTGTTCAATTCGTAGTAATTCCTCCCACTCTGCTAAAAGATTAGCTGCGATTCCGTATCGGTCGTTGTCTCCAAGGAATTTCCTATAGAGGGTCCTAAATGGTTCGTTTTCTGGTTCCTTAACGAGGTAGAGCGGTTCTCCTTGTACTTCACTACCCCAGTCTAGGTAGATTTGATCGGGTAAATCGAATTCGAAGGCTCCTGAGTAAAAGTCTCCTGAAAAGTATTGGTCTGGGACTGGTTCGTTTCGTTTCCGTCCTTCTGTGACAAAGTGCCAGGTTCGTTGGTAGAGAAAGACTTCTCGTCGTCTGAGATAGGTCTTCCCCTTATAGGTGACGGATCCGTTCGGGGGTCGTTCCTGAGAGCTGCGGGTCTCAATGGTGTCGGCTAGGGATGATACCCTGAGCTAGTCCTGAGTTCCAACTTATGTTACGGTCGATGTCCACAACGTCATTCGGCGTCCAAGTCTACAGCGACAAACAGAGTCTCGGTCTGTTCCCAATCACTGGACGAGGGTTCTAGGCACTAAGTCTGACGATGACGAAGGCTAGAGAGGGAGAGCGAGGGGAGCGGTTGAGGCGACGAGCAAGAGAGCGTTCAAGTTATGGATATGATTCGACTAAGTTGGAACTAAAGAACTACGGTACATGAGAGGGGTTTATATACGTTAAGAGAACAATAAGAACATAAGGGGAAAGAGCATAGCTATCTAAGAAAGGAAAGATGAAGGTAGCTACCAAAGGAGATGACGTCCAAGCGTAACTATGGGTTTGTAACAAGTAAATGTAGTCCGTCAACAAAGGGAAAAGAGAATTGTAACACCTCCCTCAAGTACACCCTGAGGATCATCACCTCCTCCACTTTGCCCAGTTTGTTAAACAAAACACCACACTCAGTGTTGTCGCTGATGCCCTATCACCAACCTCTCCTCTGCCACTGACAACCTCACCACTTTCACCCTCACCATTGACCTGCATGAGATGACCTATGAAGAATGAGACTCCTTCTTATGGAACACCCAAACCTCCACTGTGCCACCAAGGCACTCAAATGGAAAGTGGAGATGTCTATGAAGGAACTTGACAATGCTGTCAAATGGGCAGAATCCAGAATGGACCATGGCTGGACTACCTCTGGCTGGTAGAAGTCAGTGACTTCTCACATACAAAGGGGGTAATGTTACAATTCTCTTTTCCCTTTGTTAACAGACTACTTTCACTTGTTACAAACCCATAGTTACACTTGGATGTTGTCTCCTTCTGTAGCTACCTTTACTTTTCCTTTCTTAGATAGCTATGCACTTTCCCCTTTAGCTTCCATTGTTCCCCAAACATATATAAACCCTTCTCATGTACCATAGTTCTTTAGTTCCAACTTAGTTGAATCATATCTACAACTTGAATGCTCTCTTTGCTCATCACCTTAACTGCTCTCCTCACTCTCATTCTAGCCTTTGTCATCATGAGACTTAGTGCCTAGAACCCTTGTCCAGTGGCTGGGAACATACTGAGACTCTGTTTGTCACTGTAGACTTGGATGCTGAACAACGTTGTGGACATCGACTGTTACAGTTCTCTTTTCCCTTTGTTAATGGACTACATTTACTTGTTACAAGCCCATAGTTACGCTTGGACATTATCTCTTTTAATAGCTACCTTCACCTTTCCTTTTCTAGATAGCTATGCTCTTTCCCCTTTAGGATCCGTTGTTCTTTAAACGTATATAAACCCCTCTCATGTACTGTAGTTCTTTAGTTCCAACTTAGTCGAATCATATCCATAACTTGAACGCTCCTTCGCTTGTCACCTCAATCACTCTCTT